>DF368778.1:4977-15146 GCA_000787875.1 Solanum virginianum
GAAAACTCCAACAGACAGAACAGACAGATCATATACATATCCATATATGTGCGGGCCAACAAGGTCACCGCTGCGGTTAAACCGCTCAACAAATACAGCAAACAAACGTAGTATCCAAACTGTCTAACATGTTTTTGACTCTCAGCATTCAAACATAATAAACAAACTAGCTGACATAACCCATACTCACAGGAGTCCACAGACCTCTATACAGATATACTGACAGATGAGATGGGATAGGGCCCCGTCATACCCAAAATGAATATAGTACAAAATGATAACACAGTAAGCATACCAAAAGTGGCTACGAAGTAAGGGAGCTCTTCAGACAGCAAATGGAGGTCCTAAGCTGAAGGTCCTTGACCTTATATGTCTGAACCTGCGGGCATGAAACGTGCAGCCCCCGAAGAAAAGGGGTCAGTATGAAAGACGTACCAAATATGTAAAGTGGAAAGCATAAACGAAATGAGGGTAATAATCAACAAAAGTACAGGAATCAAACTCATATGCAATATCAAGCGAATTGTCCTCTTTTTGGATTTTTTTTAAATTTGTCTAGGGCCACGTCCTACCCAAAATGAATATAGTACAGAATGATAACACAGTAAGTACACCAAAAGTGGCTCCGAAGTAAGGGAGCTCTTCAGACAGCAAATGGAGGTCCTAAGCTGGAGGTCCTCGACCCTGTACGTCTGAACCTGCGGGCATGAAATGCAGCCCCCGAAGAAAAGGGGTCAGTATGAAAGACGTACCAAATATGTAAAGTGGAAAGCATAAACGAAATGAGGGTAATAATCAACAAAAGTACAGGAATCAAACTCATATGCAATATCAAGCGAATTGTCCTCTTTTTGGATTTTTTTTAAATTTGTCAAATGGATGTATATCGGACAGGAACAATGGTGACCTCCATACTCATGCCATACCACAACATCACACCAGAAAGTTCAAATCTCCGAAGAAATCTCTAACACAAAGCACAAATGTAGGATAAGTGAGCCAGCGTCTCTGAACTCAGTTATCCTGTAATAAATGTGACATAAAGCCACAAAACCAAAGGCCCAATCTCACCTTAACACCGATCTAAGCGAAGCCGACCCATGGGCCGAGCCAACCCCACTATATCCAATCGACTTCAGAAAAAATATATATATATAGTATATTACGCACGACCATAACCGGCCCGGGAACCGGTGAACGGAATTATAGTAGGCACGAGTAGAGTAGTGTGAAGTCATATGCATAAAATACTTACCAAAATCTCAAAAGGGGTGGAGCTTATCATTTAGTCTTTGAAAACAAACTATCAGGTATAACAAATCACTTTGATATTACCAAATTTTGAAAACATATGCTTATGAGAATTCAAAATAGTATTTGTGCAAAAGTTAGCTCAAGTTTATCAAACTCTTCACTTTTATCCTTAGAGAAACTTTGATTCTTCTTCATTAGTTCCTCAGCCTCCCAAGTCATCTCTTCTCTATTATGGTTACGCCAAAGCACTTTAACTGAGGCTACCTTTTTATTCCTTAGCTTTCTAACTTGGTGGTCTAATATAGCCATGGGTTGCTCCTCATATGTCAGCTCCTCAGTAACCTGAATATCATCAATAGGAAATACTCTAGAAGGATCACCAACACACTTGGCAACTTCATACTTATAAAGCTTATTGGAACTTGTAGAAAGTATAATACTCCTAACATCTCAAGCTTTCATGTTTTTGCCATTTACGTCATTACTAGGTTTAACGGACATAGGAGTTAAAGATTACATAAATAGTTACTGGAAGAAGATCTTTTCCAAGGGTCACTTGTAATATCACATGCTTTTCCTAACTTGCTTAAGTCAAGAATTTGAGAGTCACACACTTTGTTAGTAAACAAGCTTGGGTTACATAGGAATCAAGGTAAGGTAGCCTTTTTGCATATTAGGAAGAAGCAAATATGCACTTTAGACTCAAGTTGGAGATATGAGGAACTTTTCAAACCTTATAATATATGATGGTTTCAAACTAGTCATGCCAAGAGAGTGAAGCTTTACATACCTCTTTTCATTGCTAACGTTAGCCCCAACAACAATCCAAACCCAAATTATTCTCTCGGACGCCCAAAGTCTATAAATAGCATAATAAACAAACTTGGGTTACACATTATCAATTACTAAACCTTTTTTTCAAGTTTTACGAAAAAATTCGCCAGCATCTCCCCTTAAATTAGACAATCCCGGGGTTCCAACTTGACACCATTTAACCAACAACAACAACAACAACAACAACAACAACAACAACAACAACAACAATGGAGTAACAAGAAGCCAATCCAAGCCTCAAAACTTTCTTAATTCATTAACAAACCTTGTTCTTTACCAAATCTGAAAAACAGGGCCACCAACATATTAATTACATGCCCAACATGTTCAAATACTTCTACAAGCGTCAAGAACCCAATTATACCCTTCAAGCGTCAAACGAAACCTTAAAACACCTAGACACAACATTTCACATTCTCACCAATTTTCAAAAATTACCTCTCAAGTTTCAAACTCAACTAAACAATTAAACTTTCATGGTTATTCTTTCAATATAACAAAACCTTAAAACACCTAGACACAACATTTCACATTCTCACCAATTTTCAAAAATCTGGGCATCCTATAAGGTATATACATACTTGACATACTCAAACATTTCTACACACCCCATCCATTTAAGACCTTTAATTCAACTCAAAAGAAGAGAAAATTCAACTTACCTTCACAAACCTTTCACAGCTTCAAAACTTTGATTCAGAATTTCCAAGCGTTTCCTTGACAAACCAAAGCTTTTACAATTCTTGGGGAAATCAATGTACTAGGTTTGAAGCGACAAAATGGAAGAAGAATAAAAATTTAGCAATTTCTTGCACATTTACTGTAACAACCCGAGAGGGTTGCTACTGTGCAGTGTTGGGACCATTTTTTTTTTAAGTGTAAGTGAAGGAGAAATGATCTTGTGCCTTCCTTGTACACATGTATATACATATATAATAACACATGACTCCTTAATAATACAAGTCTTGGTCTAATTAAAAACTTGGGCCAATCACAAGGTTACACACTTTAAACTTCTAGAATTATATTTCCCACACATAAACATTTACTAAAAAGACTTGAAATCCTTGGTCTTGCAAATGTACACATATACATATAAACATCCATAAAGTTCTACTCACATACTTAAAGAAAATTCTAACTTAAATTCTCCATTTCTCCAAAATTATACTTAAGTATAGAATTTTCCAAAATTACAATATTGGTCTCAAAGTTCGGAATAATTCCAAAACACCAAGTTACGGGCTCTAACAATATCAATTTCAGGAGTTCCCAAAATTACAATATTGGACTCAAAGGTCAGAATGGTTCCAAAACACCAATTTACGGGCTCTAACATTGCTCGCCATTCTCTTCTTTTTCTTTCTTTGTTTAATGATCTCTTCTTGATGATCTTTTCTTCTCTTTTCTCCTTCTGCTTTCTAATTAGCTATCTCTTATTCTTTTCTTTTATATAGGGCTGCCGTGCAGCCCCTTTAGTTTGCTTATATAATTTTTTTTAAAAATTAATTATTATAACTAAAAATCCTACTAACCTATTTTACTAAATATACTATAAGTAGAATAAGATTATCTAAACCTACTATAAGTAGAATAAGATTATCGAAACCTACTATAAGTAGGATAAGTAGTAAATATATAACTTATCACTTTTATCCACTAATTAATTCAATTATCTAAATTTACTCTCCAATTAAATAATGAAACTATTGAATGGTCCAAAAAGCCCCTTTAAAATTCACAAGATAAATATTTTATAATATACGGAACTCTATATCTCAAAATGACTTAATGGGTCATTACATTATCCACCGCTAAAAATTATGTTCATCCTCAAACATAAAGTAGGAGAAGGAAGACATGCACCTCTTTAAGATCATTCTATCAAAACAAATCATCTGAACTTCCAAATGCTTGATACTATCAATTATTTCTTACCTTACCAATTCATATCTTGACAAAACATACTATTAAAAATATAGACTCACAATGAAAAACTTGAATCTTTATAAAACTTATACTGCAATTCCTTTATCTATCAATATTAGCTCATAACTTGATATCTTTATGAATTCATGTATCTTAACCTTTTATTGATCACCTCTTATCAACCATACTATATCCTAAAAAAAATTCAATATACTAATTACCATACTCAAAATTACAAAAAGAGCTTATCACCATATTCAAGACGTACGTATATAAATTTTTGTTTTCAAATATTACCCTAAAATTTTCTAACCCAGATCAATGATACATAACACTATCACCATAACCAAAACAAAATGAATGAAATCACATGGATTTAAATTCTTTTTCAATCATAGTAAATATCCTTATTTCTCACTAATTTATTCATTTATGACTCTTGCTCCTTTCAATTCTATGAAATAGTATCTCTTCACATTCTATGTGTTTTCTTATGATCACGCTACTCACCAAATAGTAGCAAACATAACTTTTGATACCTGCAAAATGTGTTTAATGTATTGAAATTCACTAAAAAAAACTTCTTATCATATGTTTGCATCTTGATTATAATTCATCACGAACTCTTATTACCATTGCGCTCTATAGTTGTTGTCATCATCTCAAGGTTAATCTCATGATATGACACCTAAATCTATTATATAGGCCAAGTCTAAAGAACTAACTCGATTTTCGATACACTTTCTTACTAAAATTCTCAATTGGTTTGCACAAGTATACTCGTTGAGACCTTTCTTACTCCTAAGCATATTAATTTGATTTTATCCACTTATCATTTCGATATTGAACCACTCTCTTGAATCTAATTATAGATCTATTGTCCTCACTCAGAATCCCCCTAATATAGCTCACAACTTAAATGTATTGATTGTACTAAGGATCCACCACTAAAATCTTCCTTATAAGTAAAACTTAACCCAAGCATCACGAGTAACAAATTAGTTGATTTCTCAAATATGAATGCAAATCAAATCTTATTGTGATACGAATAATAACTCCTTAAGTGGTTAGTATCCACACTGACAATTGACATATATGTTCTCATATATCGTTAATACTATACCGTGAAAGACTATTAGATCCACCATTAGAACACGTCCTACCTATCCATCAAATAGATGCAAAACATTATCTAACTCATCATGACTCTAACCTAAGCAGTATACATTATTTTGTAAATCCAATCGCTAGCAAAAATTAACACACTCCATAACTCTAATTAAGCATCAGTATCATTGTGATAGTCATATCATGACCCTCTTTAACATCCACTCGATCTATGAAATCATAATATGGATTCTGATCTCTATTTTCACAAACTCATTCTTATCATTATCTAAGGAAAATTCACACATCTTATGATAACTTTAGTAATTCATTATCTAGCTATCTCTTTAACATTTCACCTTTAATTGTCTAACCATTTTCGATGTCGTATATATCACATCAATAATATTTATGTTGCTGGATAACTAACTCAAAAAAAAAAGAATAACGCATTCATAAAATCTCTTAATTCATTGTTTGACCTTCTCACTCAAATATCCTCAAAGTGCATCATCAAGTCATCACCATACTTAATATTTTCTAATCGTCAAACACTTAAATTCTTATAAGTATATCGCTTACACTTTAGTACCAGATCTAATATTTAAGCCATATACAACTCACTAACTACTCATGTAAAGAACCAAGCATGAATCATCTCTATAAGCGAGAGGAATGTAATAAAACAATAAGAATCACACTAAGCTACGGACGCACCATGAAGAATGAGTAAAGAAAAGAGGAAAGTTTCTTGGCAATTTTCATAGCCTCTCAAAGATAAGTATGGATGTCTTCATACCGATCCTCGAGACTCTACTAGACTCGGTTTGTACACACGTGAGACCTATGAACCTAAGCTTTGATACCAACTGTCACGACCCAGAAAAATGGGCATGATGACACTCATCTTATCCCACCAAGAGAAGTCAGCCTACAACCTACCTATAGATCTAAGGATACACAAGTATAATAAAAATGAAAGTTTAATTACAAATATTAAGTCAAATTAATTAAAAATCACCAAAACCAGGTTGTCACATGTACAAGACTCTAAATACAGATTTCTCGAATAAATTACATGTCTCAAATGTCTAGTTCTCAAATAGAACATAACATAATGATGGATTCCTTGAAGGTCTGCTGGGGACATAAGTAGCTACCTTAAGAACAATCCGGAAGCTCAATCCTGTATGAGAAAAGTATAAGCAGAGGGATCGGACTCGCATGCTACAAAAATGTAGCAAGGGGTGAGTACCAAAAAACATGCGGTACCTAGCAAATAAACAACTAACTTAAAGTAAAATAATGAAGAACCAAGCAACTCCTTAACACCCAACCACATATCGCCAGACTACAAACCTGCACTTAGAAAAGTCCCAGTATAATGTATATATATCATCTGTAGAAAATTATTAGAATGTAGATATCATCACTTAGCACCAGGCCTCTAAGGGTCACAATCTCACAACTATTCTGCAACACAAAAATTCATAACCTTCACAATTACACTAACCGAAATTCTATGATCAAGCCTATAATAGTATAATTCTCATTATCCCACTTTCAAGTCCTAGAGGAAAACTCTACGATTTATCAAGTTCTCGCTAATTCATCAAGTGTCATTAAGTCAATACAAAAACTAATCATGTAAAGACATAAACAAGTCCAACGGTATAATGAATATCCAATCTCAATAGAACACTATATAATAATAACAAGCCAGAGCATTATGGGATGAAATGAATGTCGTGAGATGCAAATGATGCAATGCAATGTAAAATAATAGTGATGCATGGTTGTCCTAATGATACATACCTGCTGCCTCACAGACCGGTACCTATGGGGGCCACACATGAACCATGTATCCGATGTGGTATGCACCACGACCCTCGATATATAGTATCCGATGCGACGTGCACCATGACGCTAAATATATAGTATCCGATGCGACGTGCACCACGACCCTCAAAATAGTACATCTTTTTCATTTCTTCTTTTTTTTCACTAGCCGGAACCATTTTCCTTCGGCTATTTTCATTGCATATCTTGGATCATCCAGCAAACATATAACAAATGCATAAAGTCAATACAAATGGACATGTTCACACAATAATGAGGAGGTGACAAATATTAATACAACTAATAACAACATAATCTCGATACAAACTCAACAATATATCTCAAAACAGAATCCTCATCACTTAACCATACTTTTCAATTCAAATACCATAAATGTTGCAATCTCCCTAATCTCAATATCATCACAACCTTAACAATATTCACATCTAAAAATAAGTATCACTTCGATATCGAGCCTAAAAGTAAGTTTTAATATCTTTAATATTTAAAATTTAATGGTGTTCATGTAATACAAACCCCCAATCTCAACAGAAAAATATATATATATCTATACATGTATATATACGGTACTGCTAATCAAGAAATAAAAGAACAAGTCTTTATCTTATAAAAAGGGTTTATGCATATCTATCTATTTGTCACGACTAAACCTATGGTCCACGACTGGTACCCGATTGGGGCACCCAAACGACACTACTAAGCCAAACTCAGAATATAGTCATTATATCATTTACATAAATTTTGATAGAGTTTCCTCTGTTTTACTGACTAACCACCTGAATCAGAAAGCTTCAATAGACAGTACAGACAGATCAACATACATATCCATATATACGCGGGCTGACAAGGTTACCGCTGCGGTTAAACAGCCCAATGAACACAGCATACAAACGTCATATCCAAACTATCTGAAATGTCTCCCAAACTCAGCATACAAACATAATATACAAACGAACTGACATAGCCCATACTCACAGGAGTCCACAGACCTCTATACAATCGGACTGAATCCTAGTACGGGACAGGGCCCCATCATACCCTCGACTATGTACATGAATACAGACTAAGGTAATAAGTGTATAGTACCAACGTTTGCTCCGAAGAAAAGGAGCACTTCATACGTCAATCAGAGATCCTGAGCTCGCCCGCTATCCTGTACGTTTGTCCCTGCGGGCATGAAACACAGCCCCCGAAGAGAGAGGGTCAGTATGAAGGATGTACCGAATATGTAAAGCAGCATATACAGAGTATTTATATCAGGATAAGTATTAAAGCAAAGTACAGTGGTTACTTGTCTACTCAAAATATCAAAAATACTTATGGTACATATTCAAAATATTGACATACTTACTTTCAAAAATCCAAACCAGAGTAGTAAGTCACCACGGGAGTATGGAAGCCAAACGCAACAACTAACATAGGATACATGAGATGCCTTGACATACTAATTTTCGAAAATCCAAACCAGAGTAGTAAGTCACCACGGGAGTATGGAAGCCAAATGCAACAACTAACATAGGATACATGAGACGCCATCAAACGCAACAACTAACATAGGATACATGAGATGCCATATCATAGGTAGCTAAGGAATAAATCACAACAGGAATATCTGAATAAAGAAATCAAATATCTGAATGACAAAGACTAACATCAGATCACTGAAACAACTACAGCAATTTCTCAATATAAAATTGCTATATCAAAAAGCTATAGATAAACAACTTCCTTCAGTTTACAGCAAAGGTTTCAATCAATACACAAGATTTTTCCAAATTTTCACATATTCACAAATTAAACATCAAGAATATTACTTTTGTTGTTCAAATTATCAAACTAAGGCAAAATGCCGAGTTGCGCCCACCACAGACATGTCCTAGACCTCTCGGGGTATCGAGTTGCGCCCACCAAGGATATATTCTGAACCGCTTTGGGTATCGAGTCGCGTCCACCATAGATATGTCCTGGATTGCTCAGGGTATCGAGTTGCATCCACCAAGGATATATTTTGGACCGCTCGGGGTATCGAGTTGCATCCACCATAGATATGTCCTGGACTGCTCGGGTTATCGAGTCGCGCCCAGGTGTAGTGTCAACATCAAAACATATATATAGATGTGCATGGACAAAATCATTATCATAAACTTCTAACATAAGTGAAATATTCACGTGCAAAAACATGGTCGTTCATGAGTTCAAAATAATAATTATGACATATTCTACCGATTTACAAACCTCGAAAACAAATCACATGAACCTGGACATGGTATTTAATCCCAACAATACAGACAACTCTAGCGCCACTATTCATACTCACACTCTTTGTGAACTTATCAAACTCTCCCAACTTACTAACTTATCCGGACTTTCCCAATTCACAAACTTAAACTCTCGCAATTTAACAGCTTATCAAACTCTCCCAACTTACTAACTTATCCGGACTTTCCCAATTCACAAACTTAAACTCTCGCAATTTAACAGCTTATCAAACTTTCCCAAATCTACAAAGTTATGAAACTTTCCCTATTTACAACTTATCCAACTTTCACAATTTACAAACTTATCAAACGTTCATATTTTACTAACTTATCAAACCTTCGCAACTCACAAACTTATTAAACTTTCCCTATTTACAACTTATCCAACTTTCACAATTTACAAACTTATCAAACGTTCATATTTTACTAACTTATCAAACCTTCGCAACTCACAAACTTATTAAACTTTCCCTATTTAACAACTCTAAAGAAATTAATGCAATAGCAAACCCCAGCCCACGACTCACTTGATCAAGTTCATCTTCATTTCTTAAAAGTATTTTCAAAAAAATGGCCAGTTGAAGTGGAAACAAGTGTATTATATGTCCTACATTTTACATAAGGAGATGAATCAATGAACTCACACAAGGAAACAGAGAGAGAGTCAGAGACATATACCCAAGTAACAACTTCTATTTTTAACATCAGTCATTGGGTAGTAACTTAATTGAGAACCAAACAGTACAGGAAATAGTAACTTCATACTTGTTAACATGCAAGCACAAACACCCAAATCTTGAGGACTGTAGTTATTTACAAGAACAATTGCACATATGGAGGATAGGATCAATAAAAGGTGCATAGGGTTGTTCATGACTATTGGAGAGAAGGGGGAAACAAATGGGAGCCTATCCTAGCCCTAGCAAA
>DF368777.1:1193-14962 GCA_000787875.1 Solanum virginianum
CCTAAAACCCTATAATAAATTAAATAAAAACCCTCATAATAAAAACCCTTATAATAACCCTCATAACATACATCTACATGCTTCCACCCCACACTTGGAACAACTACCAACAATGATAAAAACAATAGTAGAATTAGACCAGGAAATAATAATAGCACATATTACACATTTGGTTGTTCATTTAGGCTAAGTGGACTAATATACACAATGGCCTAAGATCCTTTTCTAAACAAATAACCTACTGTCTAAGTTAGAGTAACAATGAATGTTCCTAATTAAAACACAGTATAAGAATTAAGCAAAGAAAGTGCACACACTACTTAAAATGTGAAAGAGAGAGTGTAGTACTTAAACAACATAGATGAGTCAAAGCTCATACATAAATACTTAACATGTCCAATAAATACCTCTAATTACATATATGGAGCGGGGGCCAAGACAAGGTAATTGGGCTCACCCTCATAGTCACATACAACATAAGATAGTGTCTCAATACATCGATAAGAGGGAAACATAGACCAAAGTCCATAGAATGAAGGACTCACCAACAAGCTTGGAATACCACCGCGTAGACACGTGGAGGAGGATGGTCATCTTGGGCACCAATTCCTACATAGTGATATCATGTAGGCAAGAGTATACATTAGTATGTTTGAATGTACTAAGTATGTGGGATGCAATGCAAGAAGAGACAAGCTTCATAATAACATGCATAATGATAGGCAATAGGCATAATATAGCAATATGTCATGTATGGTCAATACATAAGTAAAACATGCTTAGGCAAATCATTCTTATATAGAATAACATATGTGAAGATGAGACCGAGCTAGATTTCCAAGGTATGAACCCCTTGGTAGGTTGGTGATGTTGCCACCCTATCACCTAGGTGGAGATGAGTTTTAACACTCATTCAAGGTTAGTGACGATGCCACCCCATCACCCTGGTGGAGATGAGTTTTAACCCTCATTCTAGTTTAGTGATGATGCCACCCTATCACCTAGGTGGAGATGAGTTTTAACACTCATTCAAGGTTAGTGACGATGCCACCCCATCACCCTGGTGGAGATGAGTTTTAACCCTCATTCTAGTTTAGTGATGATGCCACCCTATCACCATGGTGGAGATGAGTTCTAACCTTCATTCTAGGTTACCCGGGTTCTTGGCCCCCCGTATCGGGCATGGTCTATGCAACACTTTATATAGAATTCATCATAAGATCTAATGTAATACCTCATGTAGGAGTAATCATGTACATAAGCTCATTTCATTATCCTAACATCATTCATATCATATCTTATGCTTTGGACCTTTAATTCCTCAAGAAAATATAACCGAACATTTTATCAAACACCTTGGGGGTGTGTAGTGGGGGTAAAAGAGCATGCAATTTGGAGATGAAATCATGCAGGAAAATCAGTGGTAAAACCTTTAATCCACACATGAAACCCCCTGGGGGTAAAAGAGCATGCAATTTGGAGATGAAATCATGCAGGAAAATCAGTGGTAAATCCTTTAATCCACACCTTGTAGCACCACTAAGACATTCATATCAAAACCCCTCATCAAATCCAACATTAGTTCCAAGATTTGAAGCTCAAAACATGCTAAAACAACATACTTTCATGAACTAAAATTACTGTGCAGTAAATTTCTCAATATACAAGACCTACATGAAAAATCAACTTTAAATCATGCAATATTAGGTAAAAGAGGGTTAGGCACCATGGGTGAAAGGACCCAATGGTTCAACACCACATACCTTAGCTTTTGTGAAGTTCATAAAGATGACTTTAATAGAGATTTGCAGCTTGGGTGAGATCCTTGAAGAAATCCTTGATTGGCCTTGAGTTTTGGACTTGAATTTAGGGTTAGAAATGAGTCTAAGTGTAGAGAATGTTTTTGGGTGATATGAGGGTGAAATAAGGCTAAGTATAGGTGAAAATATGTTTAGGATAACATAGGTCCAACACTTAGAATAATTTGGACAAACTAGGAAAAGACAATGCACAAAAATACACCTCTCCGCGTCGAGGAGAGGTTGTGGACCCTCATTGGTAATTGCAGCAAGTGAAATTTCATAATTTGATTCCTTTGCTTTAAATTCGAGGTTAGACCTTTGTCACCCTAATTTGGACCCCTTGAACAAGAATATGAAGTCAGATTTTTAAAATTGCAAATGGATTTTTAGATATACAGAAAACAAGATTCTGAGTATTTCCAAGGCACATTTTTGGGAACTTTTTGGGGTCATTTCATCAATTAATGTTAAGCACATAATATCACATACAAGGGCAACACATATTATAAGCATACGAACGTCAGAATACTGTACCCAATAACAACCCTAACATAATGATACTTTTTTTTTGGTAATATAAGAAAATTAGAGTAAAAAACTTATTGAATTAGGATCACAAAGCTGAGAAATTTAAGTAGGAGATTGTAATGGGTGGAACCTTAGGTGACCGAAATGTCATGGCAAAGTTGTTAGAAAAAATGGAGGGTAGCTCATGTCACCCAAGTTGCACCTCCTTTTAGAGGCTAAAGTGGTGATTGTCAAGATATAATACCTAACAAAGGTTAGGGTCAAACCCAAGGGAATACGTAACATAAACTCAAAGGAAATTCATCAATAGGCAATTCAAGTAATTAATCAATTCAATTACTCGGGGGGGTTTGCAATGTTCAACAAGAAAATAAACTAAAGTAACTATCATAAGAGATAATCAACAATGGAGAGAAACTGGTTATTGTGTTCCCCATTATTCCCCAACTTAGTATCCTCGGATAAACCAATTCAAATCAAGTGTATAGCATGCATAGATGAGTCAAAGCTCATACATAAATACTTAACATGTCCAATAAATACCTCTAATTACATATATGGAGCGGGGGCCAAGACAAGGTAATTGGGATGATGATTTAAGTTCACCAAACCCTTTGGTCCAAGTGAGTGCAATACTAACCATTACTTATAGTGTGCAATACTAACCATTACCTATAGTCCCTGTCAAGCTCCCCTTGGTCTAGTTCGATTGATTAGACAAGAACATATCATCATGACCACCTGGATCAGGAAGGTAATAATAGGCAAATTCTAATATTGGCCACCACCAGAAAATATACAAAACGAAGAGAATTGATTAATACATACAAATACCCAATCAAAGAATTGCAAAATATTCAGTCTACTTTGTAAGATCCTCATGTTTCCCAAAATCCTAGTTGTGGATTTAGCTACTCATGCTATGGGTAGATGAAAAAATTATGCATTGAGAAAACATACTTAAAAAATTACCCAATCAAATTGAGAATCAAGTAAATCCAATATTGATTGACAATCACGAGATGTAAGATCAAGTAAATTCACAAGTATCATCTCCTCCAAGTATTGAGGTCTCCAAGTACAAAACCCTAAAAGTACTCTCTAATGACGTTCTTTATTGTAAACTTCTAAAAATTAGCCTAAAATGTACTATTTATAGTAATTATAATTAAGTCCTAAAAAATAGAAAAACTAGTTGGCAGACCCTATGAAAGATATTTATGACTCATAGTGTATTCTACAAGTCGTAATCCAGGTCTCGTATTCAGCTCTTAAGATCTTGGACTTTTCTACCACAAACCATCTTCAAGACTCATAAACTGATTTATGACTCGTACTTCATACTCGTAGGCTTCAACTACTTTAATGCATCCCTCTCAAGAAATCTTCATGAAACCTATCTATATGACTCATAGAATGCTCTACGAATCATATAGAGGTCTTGTGGTCTTGAACTTTAGATCTCACCCTTCACTAAAATTTGTCATGAAACTACCTTTACAACTCGCAGACTACTCTACGACTCATAGAGAGTCTCACAACTCACCAAAATCTAGTAAACTCAGCAACTTTGTCCCAAACTCATGCCAACCTGCTTTCCTTCAAAATTAAAAACAAAAACACATCAAACCAATAAATGTCACATTGGAAACCCACAAAATCCTAAGTTTTAGGCATCAAAAGTGCTGTATTTTGATAACACATTAGTGCTGTGGGGTAGGGGAAAAGATTAGGGTATGTTTGGAAAATTTTCCTCAATGAGGTGTAAATTAATTTACCTCTCTTTTTATATGTTGACCGGGTAGGGTGAAAGTCGGGCCCAGGCCTTCTGAAATACTGACTGTGGGATGTAGAAATTTCTATGTTTCATGGAATGTAGTCTTGTAGTGTGCCAAATCCCTAATATGGGAAATTAGCTTCATGGACCCATTTGTGGCAAAAGCTATACATAGACATATAACTCGTAGATTGGGTCATACAAGCCCCCAACACTTAGCCATTTTTATGAATCTTACCTCGGGTTCAGAAGCCCTATTCCTAGCTTATAGTTTTATTTATGTGCTATAATGTTGGCTCATGGACTGAAGTGGGCAATACTTTTGCTCACTTGAAGTGTTCTACGAGGTAGTTTACGGGTGCGGAGTGAACCATGACCCATAGAACTAGTCGTAGGTCCACTTAGCCTAAATGAACAACCAAATGTGTAATATATCCCTTGATCCTAATGTTTGAGCTTTGTATGTATCCTTTTGTTTATTTCACATAAGTAACCTAGCCTTGTCGAGTATGAGATCTTGAAATTGACCTTGGTCCTTCCATGAATATTGTGTACCTTGAATGAGACAAAAAGCTTAAGTTGAGGGTGGATACCAAAAGTGGCCCTGGTCCATAGGTTGGATATTGTGTAGCTCGACTCAAGCCAAAAGCCTAAGTTGAGGGTAGCTGGTGCAAGGGTAATCACATGAAATAGGCCGACGCTAGTTATTCATAAAAAGGGGGAAAATGTCCCATGGGTTCAAGAAAAATGAATAGATGAGTAAAAAAGAAAAATAATGAGAAAATAGAAGGCAATGAGCTAAAAATGAGAGTAAGGCACTAGAAAAGTTTGAAAAAGGAGAAAGGGAGAATGAGTTGAAAAAATAAAGTCTTGGTAGGGTAAAAGTGTAGAATAATGTAGTGTCAAGGTGTTCCATTAGTCGCTATATTTCCAAAACATCATACCAAAGCTCCCTGAGCCTATATTGCAAGCCAAGAAGGTCCTACAGTGATCATAGTCCAAGTAGTCGACGACCATAGTTATGAGTATAGGGGCAAGAATATTGTATTAAGCATGGTGTTTGAATATCTGTTGTGAGTGTGAGTGTGAGTGATTTTGTTTAGTCTAAAGCATTAAATCTGGAAATACTATTATGAGTGGGATATGGGACCTCTTTTTGTGAGGGCACTTGCATTACACTGTTTATTTTAGGCTATTTTAGTGATTGTTGCTTAGCTGTGGTTACCTTGCTTGTCATACTGTTACATATCTAGATCTGCATTGGTTTGTTTGATAACTATCTGATATGCATTAATGAGTTATTATGGGTATCTGTGCTTGATGTTGAGATAATATATGCCATTAGATTGATGTCTGTGTGATATTATGTCGCTTATATTGATTGAGTTCATCGCTTGAGCACAAGCAGTAATTTTAAGTTGAGCATGTTGATGTACGATTGAAATGGAACACTTTTTATGATTAAAACTTTGAATTTTATGTGTTTTAAAAGCAATGTTAGTGGGTTTGATATGTTTTTTTGTTTATTTTCAGGATTACAAGATTTGGCATGATTTTCAGGCTAAGTGTTTCAGATGTTGTATTTTTTGTCAAGTATGAAGCACTCTATAGGCCATAGAATTTTTCATGAGTTGTAGAGTGGTTTCATGGTTGAGATCAAGTGAAGGGCCTATTTATTGAAGTTGCATTCACGAACTATCAGATGAGCCATGTAATTTCGTTGGAATCATGGATCAAGTTTCTTGCCTTGAGAATAAGATTTTAGGAGTTTCTAGAATTTTGTCAACGAAAGCCTATAGAGGTTGTAAGTCTGAATACAACCCATAGAAAGTCCTTGTATTAGTAATGCCCAATTTTGAAGATCAATGACAATGAAGCCTAGGTACAGGCCGTAGAAAATAGTACGACCCGTAAACCTATTCGTATTGCCTACCGAATCTAGTTTTCCTAGTTTGTTTGGGACTTCTATTTAAGTTATTATAAATTAGTTTTTTAGTTTATTTTAGCAAGAAAAAAATGAGAGATAATGACGAGAAAAGTGGTGAGACACACACGAGAAACTTGGGAAACAACTTTATGATTTTTAATAGCACTTTGTGATTTCTAGTGAAGATGGGATTCCTTGTTCTTAATTTTGTCATTGCAAGTGCTTAATTATGTTATTATATAGGATGATTCTTGCATCTAGTATGATTATGCATAGCTAAATCCACAACTCAGGTTGTGGGAACCATGAAGAATTAACAAGGTAAAATCGGATAATTCGTAATTCTCAAAAAGTGTGCATGCACATATTAATTAATTCTCTTTATTTTTATTATTTTTTAATGGTGTCCAATATTAGAACTCGCCTAGTTGTTACTGGTTGGATAAAGGTATCGATGAATGGGAAAGATATTAAGTAACAAGATTCGATTGACTTCTTCTCATCTAATCAACCAAACTAGATAAAATGGAGCTTGTACTAGGACAATAGGTAAGGGTTAGTAATGTCACATTGCGGGGATGGATCAAATCACATAGTGAAATTTACCTTTTGCCTGGATCAAATGGTTTTGTAAACTTAACTTACCATTTTGCATGCAACACACTAGAAAAGATTATGATTATCTTGTAATACCAAGTTAGGAAATCATGGGTAACACAATACCCTAGTTCTTTCTATCACTGGTTTCACAACACTAGTTCTAATTTTAGATTACTTTTTGCAAACTACAAGCCCTATCTTTTGGGAGATAAGTAGGTTAATTCACTTGACTTGTTTATAGTTATTCCAAGTCTACCATATTATGTATGGCAGTGTGGGCTTTGACCCTAACCATGGTTAGGTTATATATCTTGACAATGACCTCTTTAACCTTCAAAAATAAGGTGTACTTGGGTGACATCACCTTGCCTAGGTGATACTTCACACTCATGTCATAATGTTTGAGAATCTCTAACCATCTTTGTTGCCTTAGGTTGATGTCTATTTGGTTGAACATATGTTGGAGGATTTTATAATCAGTGGAAACATCTATATGAGCCCAATATAAGTAGCGACACCATATTTTCAATTCAAATACCATGGTTACTAGTTCAAAGTCATGTGTTGGATAGTTCCTTTCATGGACCTTTAATGGCCTTGAGGCATAGGCAATTACCTTACCATGTTATATTAACACACAACCCAAAGCACATATTAAAGTATCACAATAAACAACAAACCCGTCGATTCCCTCTAGCAAGGCTAACATTAGAGCAGAAGTTAATCGATCCTTCAAGGTTTGAACCCTCTTCTCAGAGTCATCCTTCCACACGAACTTCACTTTCATTTTGGTTAACTTAGTCAATGGAGATTAAATAGAGGAGAAACCTTCTATGATACCTGGCTATACCAAAAAAATTTAGAATGTTCGTAGGAGTCAATATCCAAGGATAATTTCTTACCACCTCCGACTTTATAAGATCAACTTTGATCTTATCAACCAATACCACATGCCTAAGGAAGGAAACCTTTTTTAAAAAATTCACAGTTGTCAAGCTTTGAAAATAATCTTTCTTCTATAAACATTTGCAACAACACCCTTAAATGCTCCAAGTGCACTTCATCACTTTTGGATTAGATTAGAGTATCATCAATGAACACCACAATGAGCATGTCAAGGTAGGGCATGAACACCCTATTCATGAGATCTATTAAGACTACTAACGCATTGGTTAGGACAAAATACATCACCATAAATTCAAAATGTCCATACCTTGTGTGGAAATCCATTTTAGGAATATCACCCTACCTTACCCTTAGTTGGTGATATCTAGATCACAAGTAAGTCATAGAGAGATATTTGGCTCCTTGTAGTTGATCAAATAAATCATCTATCCTTGGGAATGAACATTTGTTCTTAATGGTCCTTTATTGATGAGCTATCAATAATCTATGCACATTCAGAGTGATCTATCCTTCTTTCGTACAAATAATACCGAGGCACCCAATAGAGACCAGCTAGTCTAATGAATCCCTTCTCCAAGAAGTCCCTCAATTTCTCTTTCAACTCCTTCAACTCTTGTAAGTGAAGAATCCATATCTTGGACTAATTTTAGGCTTAGATGAGTAGAATATTGTCCTTCAAGTGCTATTATGCTTAAATTATTAAGTAATATGTATGTGTTATGACAGGAATGAGTCTAAAAGTTCATAAGTGGACAATACTCAATAAAACATATAAAAGGAGAAAAAATACCAAAAGGATGGTCAATAGTGGCATCGCCAACATACTCAGCAGATCATCGAAGATCCGATGAGACCATCTAATGTTGTAGCAACCAATACCTAGAGTCTATGACAGAAAGGAGATGCATGAGGAGAACCTGTTGAGTGCCGACCAGGATCGGTGATGAATAAATTTATCTCCTAATATTGCTGATACTTGAGCCATCATGAGATGCAAAAAAAGGTGATTAGGTGCACATTCAGTGCATCATCAGAATGCTTGGCGATGGCCAACCTTGATCACTGAATGGAAATTTGGTGCATAAATTTTCATTAATGTTCATAGATTGTATAAGCTTTTAGGAAAGGACATTGTACATATCCTTCCATATCAGATTTTATAGATAGAACGAGAGAGAGAGAGAGAGAGAGTATAGAGTACATAGAAGCTTCAAGATTAAATAATACAAGGGTTTGGTGATTTCAAGTTTTAGGAAGAAGAAAAATTGAAGGGATTAGCAATTGTAATTCTTCTTTTCTCTTGTTATTCATCTAAGCCATGTCCGTAACTAGTAAATATAGCATTGATTTATTACTTTTGAGTATGAGTGTCTTAAACCCCTATGTTGGGGGTGTGTATATAATATGTGTCTTTCATTTCGTAGCTTGGTCTATGACATTTTGATTTTATTGATGTTAATCTGTGTTAGTTTAAACTTATTGCTAAGTTACATCTATAATCCCGAGGTTGCAAATTTGGAGGTTTACTTTAAAGGTTTACTTTATATCTCTGATTATTATATTAAGTGGAGTAATTAGAATATGTAATACATGCATTAGCTGGAACTCTTTTAGGGTTTTAGTTGAATGCCACAAACTTGGGTTCAATGTCGAAAGTATTAGGAGATTTGCTATAATTTCTCAGGCTAGGTGTGTCCTTGAGCAATTTGCATATGATGTCATAATGGATTCATGTGAAATACCTTTGTTGTTGTAAATGAAGTGTTGGATACCAATAACCTAGCTTACTCACATTAATCATGGTTAGTTAGATCTATCCTTATATTTTCATACCCTGACATCTCTCTTAAACTATTGTTAATTATGCAATTTAGAATTATTTTTAGCTGAATCTTGATCCTTATTTTCTGGCATTCCTGCAATTTGACTCTATAAATACCTAGTTTAACACATCACTTCACCTCCTGAACCACCATTCATTACGGGATTCGAGGCCAACTCTTGTTGGGTTATTATGTTAATAACGATCATCCCTATTTCCATTGATGAAATAGCTTTTAACGTCATCAAAATGGCACAGTTGCTAGGGAATGGTGTTAGTTCTTGTTTGAAGATTTTGTTGAACTTAGTAGAGGTCTTATTACATTTTTTAGATGTCAGAGTTGTTGTTGGTTAGGTGAAAAAAATGATGATGCTGGAAGTATACATAGTGTCAATATGGGAGAGGCAAATGACTTCCAAGACATCAATGTGGATCATATGGGGAGTACTAGAGAGATCCAATTACCCTCATTGGCTAGAGGTATTGTGTTTCATGTCACTAGCACAATGTTATAGTTGCTTAAGCTAAGTAGGCTATTTGAAGGGCAAGCCCATGAAGATCCCCATGAGAATCTTCAAAATTTTGTAAAAGTTTCTTTGCCATTCAACTTCTAGGGTGTCACATAAGAAGAAATAAGATTGATGCTCTTCCCATTCTCCATTACCATAGAAACTACGAGGTGGATAGCTAAACTTCCTCGGGATTCAATTAAATTGTAGGAGTAACTACAAGATGCATTCCTTGAAAGGTTCCTTCCTCCCTCGAAGATTGTTAATCTATGAAGAAGCATAAAGAATTTCAAAAGAATTGATGGTGAGCCATTGTATGAAACATGGCTACAATTCCAAAAACCTTTTCTTTAATGCTCGAATCATGGAGTTTCAGACAATCTGTTGTTACAATATTTCTAGGTGAGCCTAGATATGGTCAATAAAGGTATGGATAACCAACTAGTTAGAGGAGAAATCATGAAGCAAATATTTGCTACTGCTTATGAGCTTTTGGATGACATGACAAAGATAAAAAAGGCTTGGTATACAAGTGATGACCTTGTATCTTCTACTTAAAGAGGTTCATTCAAAACACAACTATCCAAGGAAAAAGAGAGGGATGAAAACATGCATAAAATGTTGACTCAGTTGGATCTCTTGACTAAACATGTAATAGTTAGAAATCGAAGAGTGTTAATGGTATAGGTGTTGCTGGTGATGTGATTTATGATAATGTACCATATAAAAGAGGTTTAGGGAAGAGGTACATTATACGGGTAATCAGGTCATGGGTTCTCAACTGGCCTTTTTAAGGCCACCTTGGAATCAAGGTTGGAATAATAGTGCTACATGGTGAGATAGAAATTGGTCGCATCAACCTAAACTTAGAGGTTGGAGAGCTTATGATGGTGCAATAGATAGGTACATTACACCCTATGATAGGGTGCAAGTTGCTAAACTGATTGTTAATTTGAAAACTTTTTAAATTGAAGACGTGTTGACTTCAATCTTAAACAAGGTTGACACCTCTAATAATGTTTTGAAGGAGATGAAATCTGATTTCTCATAGCAGAGCCAAACTGTGACATTACACTGAGCTTCCATTAAGAATTTGGAGGTCCAACTTGGCAACATCACACCTCATCTTAACCAAAGGCCTAAGGGAGGTTTGCTCAATGACACAGTAGCTAACCCAAAGAGTGCTGACCACCAATTCTTAGCTATTATGAGTTGCAATTATAAAGTTATTAAAGGTGTTGTGTCTACACCTATTGCTAAGGAAAGTGAAAAAGAAGTGGACGTATATGAAGGTGCAATAAATGTTAATAACAATAATGATGTTATGGAGAATGAAGGTGGTGAGACTCTTGGCAATCACAGGAGTAATGAAAAAGAGAAAGTTAGGGGTGATGCAAAAAATGGTAAAAGTTCATCCCCTAAGAATGCAACCTCATCCTTGAATATCAAGGCTCCTCAGGTCAAGATCAATCTTCCATTCCCCCAAAGGTTGAAAGAAAAAGGGGTGGATACAAAATTTCAGAAATTCCTTCCAATATTTAATTATCTGTCCATTAATGTCCTGTTAATTGAAGCATTAACAAAAATAATGAGGTATACAAAGATGATGAAGGAGTTAGTGGCTAAGAAAACAACCTTAGAGTGTGAGATAATTGAAGTGTCGTACAATTGTAGTACAATTTTGATGAAACACTTGGTTGCTAAAAGGGATGACCCTGGTGCATTCACAATTCCTTAAATTATCAAAGCTTGTAAGTTTAGCAAGACATTGTGTGATTTAACTGCAAGCATAAATCTCATGCCCTTATCTTTATTTGAAGAGTTCAGTTTAGAACCCCTTCACTAATAATGATGCATTTGCTCATAGCTAACTTGTCCATCAAAAGGCTGGTTGAGATTCTACATGATGTTTCGTTGAAGATGGACAAGTTTATAGTACCAAATGATTTTGTGATTTTGGATCGTGAAATGGACATTGATGTTCCCAATATCTTAGGTAGAACGGAAAGTCTTTGGTGGATATTAAAGGGGAGACTTGAGATTTTGAGTGAATGAAGAGGAGGTAATGTTCAATATTTGCAAGACCATGAAGCAAGCATAGAACCTTCGAGTGGTGTTGGTAATTGATCGATCATGGGTGACATGAAGATTAGAAGGACTATGTCATGCCATACTGTTAACTACGATGTTTCTTGGGAGGAAACCCAAGGATGTTTGGTAATTTTTTTCTTTTTAAATGATGGGTGTTGCTTGTGCAGGTATATGAAATAAAGGATCTGAAGTGAAAGCAAAAAAAAGTGACATGATGAGTTAGATCGGCGGATCACTGAGTTGAGATGGTAATCGCCAATTTGACCGCCTTTTGATTCGTTTGATGACTTCTAAGGTATTGTCAAATTAGGCAGTCAAAGTTGCATTTCTACAAATCTCTGAATTAGATGGGCAATGGTGAATTTCACTGCCGAATATGTTTGGCAGAGTGATTCGGCATCGCCGAACCCTAATACCTGACTGACCTATTTAAGGCTTTTTAAATGTCTCAACCTTTCACTCAATATATTCCCTCATTTTGAATTCTTGAGCAAGAGAAACTTCCCTATAGATACTTTTCTTGCATTTTTCTATGGATTGAGTGTATTCCATTAACAATACTCTTATATTGAAATTTTCATTGTAGTGCATCATCATTGAGGTATATTTTTGGCCCTTTTTTTACTTTTTGGAAATGATATTGATTGATAAAGGCATGTTTAGGGTTTTATGAGGTTGATAATCATAGTATGTGGTTGAAATCTTATTGGAAATCATATGGGTGATATGTTTTACTGATTAACCTTATTCTTTATTTGTAGTTGGTTCATTCATGTTTTAAATTCTTTTGAGAAATTGTGAAATAGATTGTGGATGTAATGTGGCCTAAGACTAGATTTGATGAAAATTTTATCGAATCATTGAATGATATGGTACATTTTCCCAATTTTGATCATAATACTTTACTGAGTAGCTTTTAGTTGGGATATTTCCATGAATGTTTGAATGCTCTTATTGAATATGCATGCTTTTTGAGTTGGTTGTTTTTATGGAATATGCGTGAAGTCATGGTAATCCCAGATTCCTTTGAGCAACTTAAACATGCCCGATGATAGATTGGGTAATGTCATTCTTAAGGGTAAGTCATCGTTTGATCGAATTTGTAGCCATGGTGATAATGTGAGGGTAATAATAGATCTTTGAGCATGTGTTGGTGTTTTGATAGTGGGGTAATGTGTGACATTTTCCTCATTATTGTGTAAATTGATCAAATTTTTTCTTAGAGGGTGATAGCCTTCCTAGTCAATTTTTGCGACATTTGTAAGACCCCACCTATAAGGAGTATGAAAGATGCAAGAAAATGAGCTTGGGAAAACTTTGAATATCAACTTTCATGAGAGGTCCTTATGACCTGAATATAGTTTCGTGGAACTTGGGCAGACTTGGTAAAATTTTGGATCTTTCAGAAGTTCAATCGACAACACATCAAATGACATGTAAAACCTTCTATCAATCATAGATTGTGTCGTGGAATGTAAATAAAAGAAAGAGGTCTCTAAAAGTCTAGGAAGCTATAAGAGAAACCTCCATCAATGGCCCGTAGAATGTCCTATGGCCCATAAATGGGGTCTCATAGACTTGCCTAGCCAGTTTTTAAGAAGGCGCAATTTTGTCATTTCTTAGCAATTTATGCTTATGCTACGTCATTTTGGCCTCCAAGGAACCGTTATCATCCCTTTTAACCCAAATTCCTTTCATTTCCCACTTCACTTCAAAAACTCTCTAAGTCACAAACCCCTCCCAAGTTCCTCAAGGTCTTCAAGGAGAGTGCAAGCAGAGTTTTGGTTCCTTCCCCCCCCCCCCCCCA
>DF368775.1:0-10764 GCA_000787875.1 Solanum virginianum
ATCTATTTAGGGATCATTATTTATTCCTATTAGGCTTTGAATAAATGTTTGAATCAGTTTAGTTGTTTGGCTTTGAATTTATGTGAAAGAGTTGTACGTGTTTAAATATTTTAACTTCTTGTTCACTCTTCTGTTTCTAGCCAATCTTTCATGTGAGTGTGTTTTATCTTCTTCTATGTACTGGTTCGAATGTGCTTCCAAATGTGAGCATAATTCGTAATACATACTAATCCTTATTTCTCTCCTTGCATGAACAATGCTCCGAGCCCATTTTGGACTCCTCATTTTACATTCCTTGGGCCATGGAGGCCCAAGTCCTTTCCTCATTAAATCAGACCTCATCAATTTGTTGATCAACAAAGTTGTCTACTGAATTTGAAAGCCGAAAGTGGGATCTATACGTTGATATACAACAAATATACACTAAGTGTATGTCACAGAAATGGGCCTAGCCCAAAGAGCAGCAACAAAGGGGTTAGTGGGCAGGCAGACCCAATTTTAGAATTAGGACAGGATTTGATTTTGGGTCTGCTAAGCCCAATTTTATTTCATTTTCTCACTCTTTGTATATTTATTTATTTGTGATATTTGTCTGACTCCTAACTTTTTAATCTAATTAAGCTCCCCAACATGCTTTCCATTTATGTTAATCTCCATTTAATGTTTTTAGCATTAGGTTTATTTCGACAAAGTAAAAAAACTCGTTACAAAAATAGGTTAAGCTAAGTCAATATTTTTAAGTTACTATTTTTAAGTTAAAGCAACTTTTGTCAAATATTTCAAGTTTAGACAATTATTTCAAATCCAGTCAACTCTTTCAAATTCAGTCAACTCTTTCAAATCCAGTCAATATTTTCAAATCGAGTCAAATAATTCTCAAAAGTTAGTCAAATTGTCTAATCGTCGGTCGACCGCATGTTAGCGGCTATTTTGAGTGATTAAGTTCTTCTCAAAGTAAAAATTGAACCCTTGCCCATTTTCTCTGAAATTTTGGAACTTTTCTGTTAGGTTTTAAAAGTTAATAATCGGTTTCCTAATTATCCTCAAAATTAGGTGGCGACTCTGTTTTCTTTCAATTTTTGGGAATTTGATTCGTACTTAAATCAATTGAGCATCGAATCTCATTTTCGGAGAGAGTCGATCATTTTTTGAGATAACAGAAATGGCGACTCTGCTGGGGAATATTAATTAGGTTCTAACCATCAGATTAGATTGTTTGACTAACTGTTTGATTTGTTATATTGCCTTATTTGCTTTATTTGTTTAAATTCGATATAAAACTGTCATTTACATTTCATGGCATTTTTCTATTATATATTACGTATTTGGGAGGATGGTTTTGCGGTCCTGCAGTCGGGTTCCCAAATACTTAACCATTTTCAGAATAAGTGGCACTTTATTAGTTCGAGATTCGTCCAATGGTTGTCATGAACTTTTAGCTCAAGTTGTCCGCCTGGGTACCCGGTCAATTCAAAAGCCCACTCTTAGACACCTAGGGTAGAGCGAAACCAAAATCCTACTTCTAAGCATTGTCTTAAGACGACTCAGCACGTAAGGCGTGTTGAGCCCATTAGAAAGACCACCTTGAGTTCAAAGTGGCCCCCGACCCAAATGGACGATCATGCTTATGTGTCTATATTTGAAGGATGTATATGTTGTTTAGCGAACCTTTGTCCCTCAGGGTCATGAGTTCATTTTAATAACACTCTTAATCAAAAGAAGGTTTTTTACAAGGCATTACATTCAAAGGTGTTCAGAGTTGACGAGAAGTTCAAGAAGAAGAAATCTTTCACGAAGGTTTAGTTTAGGACTATTCCCCTGCGTGAGATTGATTTTTGTATCCATCTCTCTCCCAAATTATGTATTCCATTAAGTTTATTTATAAAGATATATTCCCCTGCGTGGGACTGATTTTGTATACATCCCTCTCCCATATTATGTATCCTCACTCAGTTTATTTATAAAGCATGTATAATATTTTGGGGGCAATGGAACGTCTAAAAATTGCGTATACATCCTTCAAATTCGTTAGGCCTACCCTTGGCACAAAAAGGTCACATATCTATTTAGGACATGTAATATTTGTTTATGTGATATATTTTATAACTGTTTGTATGATTATATTGCCTTGTTTGAAGACATCTAGCCCACTTCTTTTCGAAAGTATATTGTTGGGTTGTTATTTAGAACTACTATCCAAGGAAAACATAAAATTACCAAACTACGTAGGGCCTGATTTCTCATTTGCGAAATACGTAGGCAACCTCTCAAGGCCCGGCCCCTCCATTTAGAAAAGTGTTTTCTTTCTTTTTTTTCGTCATCCTTCCTTACAGAGGAATCATCAATTTTTTTTAAAAAAAAATTATTTTTCCTTTCCATATTCACAAATCTCGAATAGGCAATATTTCGCCTATTTTAGTCACTTTCCTACCCATTCGATAGGTAACTTAGAATTGATCTGTGTTGATAAAGTTGGCCGATCATTCATATTCCACTAGATAGAAAAACACCCAAAGATCCCTCTCCCAACCAAGATCAGTGTAAAAGAAAATGATAGGCCACAATGATGATACAAACATGACTGAGATCACTGTTACAGATCCCATTATCACACAATAAAATGAGTTGATTGGACAACTGATGCAATAGATGGTTGATATGAAGATGGAAATGAAAAAGACTCAGGAGCTAGTAAATTTGACCATCACTTCTAATCTTCCCGGTCCAGATGATAGGAGGCCTCCATTTCATTTTCCTTCCCCTAATCAACCTATCCCTATATCAACAAATCCACCAATTACCGTTCAAGCTTCGCTTACCATCACCCCCGACATAGGACCCTCTAATATTTTTCCTCAAGCGCTACCTCACCTCCAAAATCCAAATGCCACCCAAGCCTGCAACTTGTCCCAAATTGCCCACGCTACCCACTCCCAGATAACACCTCTGGAAAACCAAACCCCGGACCAATATAAACCACCCGTCACCCAAATGGTACCTCCAAAATCCCCTTCAATATCCCAATCCTCACCAATCCACAAATTCCTCACGCTACCTACTCCGAGGTTGACTATTATGAGGAGAAGGAAAAAGAATGGAAGGCCAAGGAAGAGATGGCCAAGTTAGATATAAAGGAAGAAATTGCAAAAGCTATGAAGCAATTTCCCCACACACCTGACGTTGTGGGGCTAGGTTATGAGGATTTTTGCATTCACCCGAATCTGAACCTTCTAGAGGAGTTCAAAGTACCAAAGTTTGACACTTTTGACAGGAGTGGAAATTCTTTGGCTCATCTGAAGGCATATTGTGATCAGCTGGTGGGCATCGGAAAAAATAAAGCATTGTTGATGCGGCTTTTTAGCCGAAGTTTAAGCAAAGAGGCCTTAGAATGATTTTCTTCCCAAGAAACAAACCAATGGGCCACTTAGAGTGCTATGGCCAAAGATTTCTCAAAAATTTTGCTTATAATATTGAAATCGTGCCAGATCGCTATTCATTGGAAAGGATTAAACAGAAGTCAACCGAGAGCTATCGGGAATACGCCTACAGATGGAGGAAGAATGCCACCAAAGTGCATCCTCCTATGGCTGAAAAGGAGATTATCGAAGTGTTTGTGCGTTCCCAGGAGCCGAAGTTCTATGAAAGAATATGCTGCTCGTAGGAGAAAAATTTGCAAATATTATTAAAATTGGTGAAAATATTAAAGATGGGCTCAAAACGGGCAAGATCACCCATATATCAAATTCAGGAGCATCTGGGATGTTAGGGAGAAAGAAAGAAGATGTGTCAGCTGTCTCTGGCGTCCAAGACAAAAGGAGAACCCATAACAACCACCCTAGAAAGTCCACTCCCCCTCAAGTCCATTTTCAACCTACCCTAAGTTCATTCCCCGTCTTTCATGCTCAACTAGGATATCACCCTTCACCCGCAAACTACCAAACTACTCCGTTCCAGATCCCTACACCCTCCCATCGAGACCGCCTCAATCACCATCGAATGCCTCTACCTCGATAAAATAACTATAATCCTCTCCATCCAAAAGCAGATAAAAACCCCCTAGGGTGTTCACTCCGCTTGCTGAAAGCCAGACAAAGTTATTTGAAAGATTGTCAGCTGCAGGATTGATCCAACCTACCCCTCCAAGAGCCATGAATGGCAATTTTCCTTTCTTCAGAGGTGATCACACTTGTGCTTACCACTCTAACAGTGTTGGAGATGACACTGAAGATTACCTAAATCTGAAGCATAAAATACAGGACTTAATTGATCATAACATTGTCGTTCTTCGGACTGTCACCCCCAATGTCAACAAGAATCTTTTGCCTGATCATGAAGGGAAACATGACTGGCATGATTGAGAGAGAAGAAGATTGGTATACAGCTAAGAATAGCATCTCTAGGTATCATTAGGGATCAAATTTTTACTCAATTGAAATAGTAAACGCTACCGATGATGACTGGATGTTGAAGCCATCATAATTTGTTTGGACTTGTTTGGATTTAGCACAAACATCACCTATCACCATTTGATGATTAACTCATATGTTGTCAAGAGATGCTACGTCTAGAAACTCAGAGTGTTCTTTTTCTTGTAATCGCACAATTTGCTTGTAATCATTTCTATTCTTTCTTGAACTACGTTTGACCTGAATTCTCAAGAATGAGATACGTAGGTGGCTTATGTCGACCTCAGTCATTTTCTCAATTAAAATTTGTATTTTTCTCTACCACGGGGAACTACGTTTGACTTAATTTCTACTTTGATGGGATACGTAGGCGCCACAACAGCTCGGTCATACTCCCAGAAAGGAAACTGGGACAAATTTTTTGAGAGGAACTCAAAAATTCTGAACAAGAAATCATCTTCAACAGTACAGAATTCAGAACCTGACGAAACTTCAACTGGACATAATTTTTGAGAAAGATCTCAAAAATTCTCAAGGTGCTTCTGACAAGTTGTCAATCCCTGACAACATCTAAACTGGGATAGAAATTTTGAGGTTACCCTCAAAATTTTGCTAAGCATCATTACAAATTTTGAAAGTCATTTTAAGGATTCTCAGCCTGATCAGAAATTAAAAGACAACTAAGAAAATGAGAGATCAAAGTACTTCATCGGGACAAGACGAGGAGCAGCCAATCGAAGAATCAACACAGATCAATTCACTTTGAAACTAAGCATTTTTCTTTGGATGCAGGAACGAAAATTGCAAGGGACCATTGGACTCGCAGTGGCCCTTACAAGATAATTTGGCAAGATGGCCAAGATTGAAGATTTCATCCAGATCAATATAAGCGGGACAATTCTAGATGACTTCTATATTTACTCATTACCCTTTTCATTTTCATTTTTTTCTTCTTATAATTCTATTATGACTCACAACATATTTTTCTTAATGTTACAGATCAAATAACTTGATACAGTGGCCAAGATCACCACGCTTCACAAGTTATTTAAATTGAAGCGTCATCGCCTTTAACGTGACAAATTGGAGTGTCACTGCCTTCAGTGTGAAAAGTTATTTATTTTGGAGAGTTACTTGACTTCAATGTGATAAATTGGAGTGTCACTGCCTTCAGTGTGACAAGTTATTTATTTTGGAGAGTCACTTGCCTTCAACGTGATAAATTGGAGTGTCACTGCCTTCAGTGTGACAAGTTATTTATTTTGGAGAGTCACTTGCCTTCAACGTGATAAATTGGAGTGTCACTGCCTTCAGTGCGACAAGTTTCTATTTTTTGAGAGTCACTCGTCTTCAACGTGACAAATTAGAGCGTTACTGCCTTCAGTGTGACAAGTTTTTATTTTGGAGACTCACTCGCCTTTAACGTGACAAATTGGAGCGTCACTGCCTTCAGTGTGAAAAGTTTTTATTTTTGGAGAGTCACTCGCCTACAACATGACAAATTTGTTTTGGAGAGTCACTCGCCTTCAACGTGACAAATTTTTTTTGGAGAGTCACTCGCCTTCAACGTGACAAATTGGAGCGTCACCGCCTTCAGTGTGACAAGTTTTTATTTTTGGAAAGTCACTTGCCTTCAATGTGACAATTTTTTTGGAGAGTCACTCGCCTTCAACGTGATAAGTTATTTATTTTTGGAGCGTCATTGCCTTCAGTGTGACAGTTGCAGAAAAGAACATATATCAAATATGGTAAAAGATGCCAACTTTAATTCAAATTATGATTTTACTAACAGTTTGTTTTAGTCATATCGAGAGCATCCAAAAGGATGAATTCTCAAAATAGACCATCCAGGTGATCTCAATTCTCACCGGAGGCATTCTTCTAATTCGAGTGACAATGTACCAAGAGTTTTGGAAATTATGTCCATGTTAGTTCTCAATTATGAATGTGAAGAGCTCCATATTTATGGTTAAGAGGTTGCAAGCCTCTTTTTCATAATTCAATTTGTTTGTCACTCCTCCAGACCAGAGGTCATCTCGGAATAAAAGATTTCCCCTTTAACCCATAAAGTCGAACTACATGCAGCCTGATTCCTGAGTCCTAGGATATGTAGGCGGGCTCAATTTTAAAAACTCATTTGTATTCCAACACTGACCCTTCAAACCTCATTCTCGAGCATTTTAATTTCTCCATAATTCGATAATAGGATGACTTTTGAATTCTTTTAAAATTATGCGCAAAATCAAGCATTTTTTGAACTATAAGTAGTCTGAATTCTCATGTAACCTGAGATATGTAGGAAACTCGAAACCAGGGTCCAGCCATAATTCCTCAAACTCCGCACCAAAAGCTTCTCAAAAGATGTGATCGGCTAAAAATTAGGTTAGTTAAAGTTTCTTTGTCCACGATCTCTTTCATCGATCATATCCAAAGAAAGGGACAACTGTTGACACCAAATTTTTACCCTCCATATTACAAATTACCTGGTTTATTTAATTTTAATAATTTTGAAATATTTGTCTATTTTATTAAAAAAAATTAATATCCCACGTGTGGGGGCCACGCGCCCCTAATTTCTCTTTTCTTTCTCCACTTGCACGCCCCAAAACCCTTCCCCTTCCCCTTCTTCTCCTTCTTCTTCACAAAACCAAAGAAGATAAAACCAACTCACCCCTCGCACGTTCAACCGACAACTCCCCAATGTTCTCCTTCTCCACGCACATCTCCCCTCACCCACGCCCCTCACCATCCCGAGAAAGCCTGGCAAACCCAATGGTCGACTATATCCATGAAAAATCCAACCAAGTGTGACACTTTCATCAAAAATCTCACCCACGCGTAGCATCGATCCATTGTCCCTCGCGCATGCCCTTTTGGTTGAATCGACTGTTTTCTTCACCATTTTTGAACCCTAATTTGTCCCCTATAAATCCTTTCTTTTCGCTATTTAAAAGGGGGATTGCAGTAGAGACAGCGACAGACGGCGGCGAGTGAACAATTGCAAACCTTAGCAGATCTGATCAATTTTTCATAGTCAAATCCCCAAAGCTCTATATTTCTCAAACTTTCAAATTAATTAAACCCATTTGGTCTTGAAACCTCTGAAATCCTTCAGTCGAAAAGGTGTGGAGGGTATAATCTTGGTAATGTCAAAGTTTATTCATCAAGGACCCATCCCAGTTCGTTGCTCTAAAAAAGGGTAAATCCTCATTCACTTCTCTCGTTCATGTAGTCGTGTGTTCTGTCTAAGTTTTGTTAAGTATGGACTATTTTAGGATTTTTGTTTAGTTTAAGGGTTATGATATTCATTAATGTAATCGAGTATAGAACTGGATGGTGATACTGTGTTAAAAGTATTATTGGTTTTTACTGAATGATGGTTAGACCATGTTTGTTGTATGGGATGACGTGTTGGCCAATCAGAAATGCACATGTCCAGAAGATGCATGTTGCAGAGATGAGGATGTTGAGATGGATGTGTGGTCACACCAGGAGCGACAAGGTTAGGAATGAGACCATTCGAGAGAAACTAGAGGTAGCCCCGGTTGCTGAGAAGATGAGAGAAGCGAGACTGCAATGGTTTGGACATGTGCAGAGAAGGAGTATTGATGCTCCTATTAAAAGGTGTGAGAGGTTGGTTTTAGGAGCTACACATAGGGGTAGAGGTAGACCGAAGAAGTGACATGTATTGTCATTATTTTGTTATTTATGCATTAATTGTATTATATTTTCATATTGTCATGTGCTTTCTTTTACTTTTGGTCATATCTAGTCTTTTCTGCGTATGGGGTTTGTGATAAGGGTTCCCAGGAAATAACCTCTCTACTTAGGTAGTGGTAAGGTCTGCGTACATTCTACCCTCCCCAGACCCCACTTGTGGGATTTCACTGGGTATATTGTTGTTGTGTTGTTGTACTGAATGTTTGGTTATTATCAATGTTGTAGAGATGTTAATTTGAAGTTGCGTGATATTACTATAAGCGATGTTTATTTGGTCGAAAGCAGAAGTTTATTTCGGTTCAAATCTAAATTTCAAATTTCAAGCATTCCATATCTTCTTTTTGGTTCTAATATCTTGAAATGAATCCATTTTGAGAGTCATGAATGTTTTAAGTTGTTTGTGTTTGATGTTTTGTCTCTATCTTGTTGTTCACATCTGGTTTGGTTTAGTGAGCTGATGATTACTTTGTTATGAATCCATTCGAGCCTGTTTTTCCGAGTTACTTTACCTTCATATCTCACAGTATCCATGAATAAGATCTTTCCTCTTGCATCTGCTTACAACGTAATGGATGATATTAAATTCAAGTTACCCTTTATCTACAATTTCCTGTCTTAATAGAATAACTTATTGCTTCGGAACACTAGTGACCTTGTTCATCCCTATGGCTGTCCTGATTTGTCTCCACCACTGCCCAATATGTTACACTTTGCTTTAGATGTTTGCTTCAAGGTCTTTTGATCCAGAACAACCTGTGCATGTCTTTTGACTTTGTTCTGTCTCCATCCTCATTTCCTACTTCAGCACTATTGTTCTCAAGATATATCAAGATCTTAAGTTGTTATTATGTCATCTTGCTTCAGTCTTTGTTAGTTGTATATGCCTTTAAATGGTCACCTAATGATCTAGATGTAAAAATGAAATACTGGCTTGTTCTTTTGAGTTGGTCCCCTTCTCTGTTGTTTTGTCATCAAAATGTATCTTATTCTCCATCAGATTTATCAAGATTTGACTATTAGATCTGAGTGTCCTGGGTCTAAAATGGCCACATGTATGTCATTGTCTTTTTGTTTGGCCCTAAACATGCCTATCAGTTTCCAGTTCTTTTCTTTAAGAAAGTAAAACTGTAACTTCCTCTAGTTCATTCTTGAGTTCAACTTGTATATCGGTGTCTAAAGTTTAGCACACTACACTTTGTATTGATGCTGGTTTGAATCACATATCACCATATGAGTCTTTGAATGTTTAATGTCTGATATTGCTTACATTCTTACCTATGCAGTTATTCTCCTTATTCTTACTTTCTTATGAGATTGTCAATCTGTTCGAGGACACTGTGAGCCCATTCACATGTTATTATCTTGTCTGTGTGACACCCTTTTTCTATTAAAACACTATGTTCTGTTTGAGCCTATCTGGATCTCTCCTTTGTGTAGTTTCATTTCACATTAAGTGAAGTATTGAAGTAATGCCTTATTAGAATGCATATTGTTGGGTTGTTATTTAGAACTACTATCCAAGGAAAACATAAAATTACTTAATGCCTTATTAGAATGCATATTGTTGGGCTGTTATTTAGAATTACTATCCAAGGAAAACATAAAATTACTTCTTGCTTGTTGTCTCTCTCAATTAAACATTGCTAGCCTGGTTAGATTTATGGATGTTGTTTATTTGAGTATACCATGGTAGATTCTAATATCTTCTATTTAGGGATCATTACTTATTCCTATTAGGCTTTGAATAAATGTTTGAATCAGTTTAGTTGTTTGGCTTTGAATCTATGTGAAAGAGTTGTGCGTGTTTAAATATTTTAACTTCTTGTTCACTCTTCTGTTTCTAGCCAATCTTTCATGTGAGTGTGTTTTATCTTCATCTATGTACTGGTTCGAATGTTGCTTCCATATGTGAGCATAATTCGTAATACATGCTAATCTTTATTTTCTTGTCTTTGCATGAATTACATTCTTGGGGTTCTTTGAACCCCCATCTTGCGTAATACATACTAATCCTTATTTCTCTCCTTGCATGAACAATGCTCCGAGCCCATTTTGGACTCCTCATTTTGCATTCCTTGGGCCATGGAGGCCCAAGTCCTTTCCTCATTGAGTCAGACCTCATCAAGTTGCTGATCAACAAAGCTGGCTACTGAATTTGAAAGCTGAAAGTGGGATCTATACGTTGATATACAACAAATATACACTAAGTGTATGTCATAGAAATGGGCCAAGCCCAAAGAGCAGCAACAAAGGGGTTAGTGGGCCAGGCAGGCCCAATTTTAGAATTAGGACAGGATTTGATTTTGGGTCTGCTAAGCCCAATTTTATTTCATTTTCTCATTCTTTGTATATTTATTTGTTTGTGATATTTGTCTGACTCCTAACTTTTTAATCTAATTAAGCTCCCCAACATGCTTGCCATTGATGTTAATCTCCATTTAATGTTTTTAGCATTAGGTTTATTTCGACAAAGTACAGAAACTCGTTACAAAAATAGGTTAAGCTAAGTCAATATTTTTAAGTTACCATTTTTACGTTAAAGCAACTTTAGTCAAATATTTCAAGTTTAGTCAATTATTTCAATCCAGTCAACTCTTTCAAATTCAGTCAACTCTTTCAAATCCAATCAATATTTTCA
>DF368774.1:3051-15220 GCA_000787875.1 Solanum virginianum
ATTATGTAAGAACAGAAATCGAGCCCACTGAATGCACAGTGTGTCCTTAAGGAAATTATTCCCCTCAATGTACCTGAGGTATTGGAATCTTTCCTCCTAGGATAGAACGATTTACTCACCAAAATAGCGGTACAACAAATTAAGGTGACTGCGAATGGTAGTATATCACACGAGAATTTTAAGAAGTGCAGGAAAGAAAAAAATGGATGTCAGAGATTTTTCGTAAGGAACAATTCTGAAGATCAACGGAAATATATAGCCTGTTTCGGAAACGATTTACATTATCAATCAATCAGATCATTTGACCGAAGCCGAAGCCGAGCCGAGCGACGATGACGGCGTGAGGGGTCCTTTCCCCCTCAACCCTTTTAGCACCTAGAGTAGGTGTAATTTAATATATACACCTCTCTTTCCTTCTTTCTTTCTTATGTGGGACAAACGCTTTAACCAAAGCAAAAGAGACTTTTTTTACATTCCTTTCACTTTTCATCCCATCATTTCCCATTCACTAATATCAAAACCCAACATTTACTACATATGCGTAAACCGCTATTTCAACCTTAATGTGACTTCCTGACCAAAAAGGATTTAAACGAACTATTTGTGCCCCCAAATAGAAGTAAAAAAGATATAAGAGCCACATGAATGAGTAGTGTCTCCTTTTATGCCTTGAAGGGTTTGAACTGTCCAGTTTGACTCGCAAATGTTCCTTGACATACCTGATATTAGCGTCATAAATTATCAAGTTCATGTTCTCATTTCGTTCTATTTTTGTCCCTCTTTCAAACAACAAGTCAGGCATTGCTTAATTAGTCATCTACATATCAAGGTTTCCAACTTGTGGTTCCATTTACCCTGTCAGGGTGCGTACTCTGTTTTGAGTAGTCTATGATCCCCGTTCCGTTGTCGAACCTCCTCCAATAAAATTAACCTAGGTTAGAATGTGTTTTACAAGTCTTCACCAACTGAATAAAACAAAGGGTCTCACTTCTTCTCTGTTGGTTTCTTACCTTCTTTTTAACTTGCCTCTGTTTGCTTTTGTAATTTCTATCCCTTTTTTCAAGCTTTGACACCTCAGCAGGTAACGCTATTCTTCTCAGTTTCCATGTTAACTCGATGCAGCCTACAGCGCTTGGTATTTCTACCAGCGCGTTTTTAATCAGATGTGGAACGTTTGTTTGGTTGTTCGGCATCCATCCATATTCAATCTGTTACTTCTAGATATTAGACCAAACAAATATTGTATATTAGCGCTGATGTTGCAAAATACAAATATGACCAGTAGCAATAATTGCTCCCTGATAGACGGATACTGGAAAGAGTATTAAAATGCAAGAGAAGATATATTTTCTAAAACGGAGGAAATGGATTTGATTGAACAAAAGAGAAGTCTTTAAGTCTTTCCATACACAGAGGGAGTATTTTTTGTGAATTAGCCAACAGAGGGAGTATTTTTTGTGAATTAGCCAGCCATACAGAGAGAAAAACTTTATAATATTGGGTAACTGGGAGAAGGAGAAAAACTGGAAACTTTATATGTTGTTAAAGATAAAGAAGGCTGAAAACTTTATATGATGTTGAAGAAATTTACACAAGAATGCCCTACAAAATTCCACACCTCCCTACATGCCATCTCTGCGCCATGAATGTTATAGCCACATACCCTTGTAGTTTCTTAGTCAATTTTATGCATTTTGTTTCGCCTTTTACCTTCTGGGGTGTGCTTAGAAAAACATAAAGCTTGTAGCTTTTCTGTGTTGAGGGTAGAAAACTTGATTACTCTGCTCCCCATCTCACTCACTGCTACTTCACGTATCAGGTACATTTAACATGCCAATTTTACATTTTTTGGTTGATTCTTGAATTGTTGAAACTGCCTATTCGCACTTTTATAGTTCCTTCATCAGTTGTCTGCAATTTTGTATCTTTTAGCTTCTGGAGTGCCCTTACAACAAGATGAAACTTGGGTGACTCAATTATATTTGCTCACTGCTTTTTTTTATACAGGCTCAAATTTTCTACATCGAAGGCGAGATATCGTTGACAAATGAATTTCAGTACTTCTACGTACTTTGCTGCTCTGAATGTAAACATTTGGTGCGAATGAAGCGAAAGAAGATAATTCAGTCAATCAGCTGCAGGCTCCGCAGAATGCTGATTCCAAGGTAAATAACAACTCTGCAGAATAACAAGATATTATTAAATATCGCCTTTCCCATGCAATCACTGTGATAAACAACATTGCAGGTGTGAATTTGAGGTTGAAATCACAGATGCAAGTGGAACCGTGACAGCAACCATGTCTGACAAACTGGCTGAAAAAATGTTGTCAATGACGACAGACCAAATATGTGAAACAACCATTGTCAAGGTATAAAAAACAGGTGATACTTAGGCTACCTCAGAATGCATATTAGTTCCAACTTGTAATTAACTTCTTTAGGCAGAAACAACAGATCTCTGTTGAGCATGTTCGAGAAGAGCTGTCAAAGAAATGGTTCAAAATTCACTTGCAAAAATCACTACCCCGGACGCCAGATAAAAAACCTGGTTCGCTAATTATTTTGTCCCTCACCCAGAAAAAAATCACCTTTAATTTGCTTGCAGTTTCGCCGCCAACAAATGTTACTGCAAGTGGCAAAAGAAAGCTGGAAGCCCCAGCTGCTCTAGAAGCCTGCAACACCTCAGCCGCGGAAGAAACATCAAGTAAAAGGTCTAAAACGTAGAATCAACGATAACACTAAAGGTTAGTGAAAGTGAATACTCTCTGCTATCACGATTCAACAATTACTCATTCTAAATTTTCCTTGTTTTCTTCTTATGAATCAAGAGCAAAGTTTGAACAAGTTGTTGGCTCCGTTAGTATGTAAATGCTTTTGGATATGCCCTCAACCGACTGCAGCGTCAGGCAATGTTTTTGAATCTTATGTAAATATAAATCTAAATAGAAGCAGACAATGTGCAGCTACAACAATAACACATTTTGTGTAAATATAAATATAAATAAAGGTTAGTAATTTGCTATTAACTACTTTAAAAAAAAAAACCGACAAGGAATATTGTAGAACTGCTACAATTTCATTTACCACAAGAAATTAAATATACACCATAAGATTGAGTCCGTACTCACAGCATGGGTTGACCACCACTAGTAAAAAGAATAAGGAACAACCAAGTGATCCATATTTAATTTTAGATAAAGAAAAAAAGAGAAAAAATGTCATATAAATTCAAATAAATATTAACAAAATACTTGAAAGAATAAAAAGTCAAATGGCTCATATTAACAAAACACTAAAAAAAATGATATTGAATTTAAATCTATTTTTCATAGTTTTCTTCTCTTCTTCTAGTTGGAAAAATAAAATAAAAATGAGAAAAATCAAACCTTTTCTTGAAGAGAATACATGTCTTCCATTATCTTGTCGCCAAAAAAATGAAAATCGTAACCCATTTCTATGATATGCCACGTGTCATCATTATTCCGCATCTCCACGCCAGAATGGACGGTCATTAAAGCATCAGAACCTTGAATGTACGGTCCAGATGAAGCGGAGTACACGTAGTAACACCACCGTTTTGATCAACAACTGCCTACAAATTAGGGCTTTTATTGCTTTTATATACTCCCTGCACTCTTCTTCTCCATAGCTGCAGAGCTTGTTGTCTCTACTTGTTCTTCTTTCATTTTCGATTCCATCATGGGAAAAGGACCTGGTCTTTACTCCGATATCGGCAAGAAGGCCCGAGGTTCGTTTCTATTTTTCCTTAGGAAATTATTGGATCTAGCATTTGATAGGTATACACCAGATAATTTGATATGACTTTTATAAATTTTAGAAAATGAGTACAGATATGTGTTATTGGAGAGATACCGATCTAAAATTTGAAATATGAGTAGATGCACATTTTAAAATCGACCAAATATAAAGAATTCGAGATTGAGGTAATTCAGTCCAGAGATTCGGAGTCTGTAGTGTGCATTTGAGTATATTTTTCATGCATATTAGAACGAGTTGTGCATTCGCAAAGGTTACAAGCTTGTTTGAACATACATGGAGGAGTTAGTAGCAGTTGTTTTATTGTTTTTCATTTGAACTTTGCTGTTCGCAAGACGAAGTACGTGTTGACTTGGTTTTTGGTTTCTAATTGATGTTTCTTTGGTAATGTTCTTTTTCTGCGTTGTGTTGAACAGATCTTCTCTACAGGGACTACCAGACTGACCACAAGTTCACAATTACGACCTACTCTCCTACCGGAGTCGTGAGTTTTCTCCTTTGTTTGTTGTGGATCTATTTTTTTTTTTAAACTATGAGTTATCTTTGTATTCTTTTTGTGGAAAAATAAGATCCGACTCGGGTTTGTTAACTATATATATGATTTTTTTGGAAGGTTAATTTCTTTTGAAGGGGTTTATGAGCTTTTATATATATAGACATTTGTATCCTAGCTTAATTTTGAATCATTCATTAACATATAGGCGTCAATTACACATTACACATTACACATTGCAATACATGCCTGCATTTGAGCGCATAATGGTCAAAAATATGTTTTTACATTATTAATGTAGTTAATCTACTCTTGTTCTCTCATTTTTGTCTCAAGTCATCTTTGTGTCAAAACTCTTAACAAAGTTCATGTTTAATAGAGGCTCTATTCATTTATCTGTTACTTTTTAATATGCCTTCTTAGAATTTTCTTTTGAAATTATTCTTAACTTAAGATAATTAAATTACAGGATTATGATTTTATTCAAATTCTTGATTATATTATACTGGCTTTAATCATATAGAGTAAACTATATAGTTACTAGAACTCGAGCGAATGTGGAAACGATTTTTATTCCAATTTAACCATAAAAATAATTAAGCCATCCTGTAAAAAAAAACTGGTGATCTATATTCATGCCACATCATACATTATAATTTGTATGCAACTTCTTATCAACCAGAAGAACCATGTGGATCGTTAATGCACTTTTTTCTATTGTATAGTTGCTAAGCACACTACTTTCCGATGTGATATGATACTATGCACTATCTTTTGCACTTACTCAACAGTAGAATTTTGGTATTCTCCTCATCCTATGTTCTGATATGATGAATATGTTGGGTCAAGCTGATTGCGACTATCCTGTTTTGCAACAGAAATTTGTCTGAATATTGTCTCTGTTACTGACTGTAATTGCAAGCACTTGTGCTTCTTAACTAGACGAAATATGTGGGGATATATGTACATGCATACATTGCTCGTCTTTTTCTTAGGAGTAGTATAAGTCATTCCGTAAGTTAAGAAACCTTCACTTTCCATTGTGATATGATTGGCTGCACTATCTTTTGTCTTACTCAACTGCAGAATTTTGGTATTCTCCTCACCCTAGGTTCTGATATGATGAATGCAGTTACTTGTGTCAAGCTTGCAACTGAAATTTGTCTGAATATCGATCGTTACTTTGCCTGTATTGCAAGCACTAGTGCTGCTTAACTAAATATGTGGGGATATATTTACGCATGTACATTGCTCTTCTTTTCTTAGGATTAAGCACCCTTCTCTTTCTTTTGGTAGGCTATTACTTCATCTGGACTGAAGAAAGGTGATCTATTTCTGGCTGATGTTAACACTCAATTGAAGAACAAGAATATCACAACTGATATAAAAGTAGACACGAACTCAAACGTGAGTACCGCTGTTAACTTGTTTTAAGTTAATATATTTGCCCTAGCGCCTATGGTGTGTTTTTATGGTCTTGGCTTGTGATCTTTAAAGTTTTACCTAGTTTTTATTTGACAATAACCTTCATGTGTGCTGTCTCTACCTGTAAGTCACAAGCCACTTCAATAACCCAGATACACACACCCGTATCCACACTCTACAAGCCATAAAAAACTTTCTTTGATCAATTATAGGTTGGTCTTAATTACCTACTTCATCCTCCTTTCTGTGGCTCTAGTGTATTATTTAGCATAATCCCATTAAGCCTTTTTCTTCTTGGGACGTGCTATCATAAGTTTCTTAGTCTTGACTTGATTTTGTCTCCAATGCTAGCTTTTGGCAACTGTTACTGTCGATGAAGCTGCTCCTGGGTTGAAGACAATTTTTAGCTGCCGAATTCCTGATCAAAGTTCTGCAAAGGTAAAAAGCTATATTGTCTTGGCTAAGATTGCTACCAATTGCTGTTATAGGTTGAATGTGTCAAAATGTGTACTGCTGATGCTTATTTTCTTATTTGTTTTGCATGGCAGATGGAACTTCAATATTTGCATGACTATGCTGGGATATGCACCAGTGTTGGGTTGACAGCAAACCCCATTGTCAACTTCTCTGGTGTCTTGGGAACTAATGTTCTTGCTGTAGGAACTGATGTATCCTTCGACACCAAGGCGGGAGCTATCACAAAGTGCAATGCGGGCTTGAGTTTCACAAATGCCGACCTCATTACTTCTTTGAATCTGTGAGTTGCTTGATATTGACCATGCATTACTGCTGAGTGGGGTGTATGACCTATATTTAATTTGTCCACCTAGTCCCATACTACACATGCGATTAAAGTTTGTTGCAAAACACTATATGATGAGCTTGTAACTTTAGACTTTAGTTGCAGACTGATTTTTGGACTGCTTATTTAGTATTTTAATAATCTTGCTTTTTAATGTGCATGTGTGGTGAACAATCAGTAATAACAAGGGAGATTCTTTGAGTGCGTCATACTACCACATAGTCAGCCCCCTGACTAATACTGCTGTTGGCGCGGAGGTGACCCATAGCTTCTCTACCAACGAGAATACCATCACTGTTGGAACTCAGCATCAATTGGATCCTTTGACGACTGTGAAGGCAAGGGTTAACAACTTTGGCACTGCAACTGCTCTGATTCAGCATGAGTGGCGTCCAAAGTCACTTTTCACCATTTCAGGTGAAGTGGACACAAAATCTGTTGACAAAAGTGCCAAATTTGGACTAGCCTTGGCTCTTAAGCCGTAGGCGTTGCCAGAGGTTTAGGACAATCACCCACCCATAGACAATGGGCTATGGAACAACTTAGTGAACTTGTTTCTGTTACAAATTATCTGGTAGTTCTCGACTGTAAAAATAATTTTGGGTGGTTGTTTCAACCAACGTCTTGTCATTCTGACATCGTACATTCTTTTTCTCAACTCTTTTTGAAACTGATGATGGGTAGTTGGGTACCTCATTACCCGGAGACTTGAGGCTTGAGAGTTTTTTGTTCGAGATTTTTGTCCAAGTAAAAGCACACAATTTGAAGAATCATTCTCCATGTTATGTTTTCTGTTTTCTGCTTAGCAAATTCCAAGATTTTATTGTTATTCATTGGATTTGGATTTTGGATTCGTTCATCCTCTTGATTTTATGATAGGTATGGCGTGATCTTTTGGGTTACTTAAATGTTGTTTCTCTAATTGCCCGTGGTTAGATCTGTTCTGCTGTTTAAATTGCTGGCACTGTTTTGGCAGAGGCAATTTTAATGGCCAAAAACAACAATATAACATGTCACAGACATTATCATTACCTCATAGAGGCAATTTTCGTGGCCAAAGGTAGAAAATTAGTTAGCAGTCGTTCTAATTTGCTCCATAGCCCATGTGAGGTGACCTATTTCAGAGTCATAGGTGGCTGCTACTGTAGGCTAACCAGTTGTGCATTTGTCTATTTCTAAGAATGACATACCACAGAATGTACAAGGAGTCGAACTAGTCCTATGAACAAAGATAAATACAAAACTGAAATTGCAGAATGTACAAGGAGTCGAACTAGTCCTATGAACAAAGATAAATACAAAACTGAAATTGTTATATTATGAAAACATCAGATTCTTACAGGACCTACTGCAAAGTGGCATTTATTAGAATTCGTAGCAGCTCACTTGAGCGATGGGAGAGAATCTCATTCTTTGTGCTTTTTTAAGCTTTGGCAGGCAGGGCTTCTATTGCAGTTCACAATAGGAAGGGTGGAATGAAGGGAGAAACTAAAAGTCATTAAGTGGTTTTGTTGCTATTTTCTCTCTCCTCTCTTCGTCTCTTTCGCATCTCTCCTCTCTCTATGTAATCTCTTGTCAAATATATAAATATATGTCTATCGGTTGCATATATAGAATTATTTAATAGATATACATATTTAATTCGACAAATAAATATATGCATTTCGTCTCTCTCTACTCTCCTACCTCTCTCACTGGCCTCTCTCCTCCCTCTCTTATCTCTCTCCTATGATGTGTAGTTATAGATCGTAATTTTAGAAAGCTATAGCTATTTTACCTTATTATGTTTCAAGTATTTGCTCTTTTTGAAAAATGCTTATATATTTGGTTTGATGCATTAAAAATAACATTCATCGCATAAAAAGATTTATTTACTAAAATGCGCTCCACAATTATGATAACAAAGATGTAAAAAGGATTTAATCATGTTAATACATGCATTAAAATCACTACATTACTCATACCTGGTATTCACCTTAATACACAAGTTTTTCATAGAGATGAAAAAAGTACCAAACAAAGTACTAGTAAAAGACAGATAATACATGTGTTATTTTTTTAATACACTCTACAAAATGGCTTCCAAGAGAACTAAATCAACGCATTTTAAAATAGTTGATAGATGTCTAGCAAAACAATGGGAAAAATATATAAAATGCAGAATAGGACAGGAGGGGCGAAAGGGACTTTAGTTCATCCAACTAGCGGCTAATATAAGCCAGGTAAGTGATGTGATTTGCTCTTGGCAAGTAGCGACGTCTTAACAAGACAAATGGTATCAACTGCAAAACTTTTTGTTCGCCAGCTTAGTTGGTAACGACCTATACACCAGATACTAAAACAAAACATTACATGCATCAATCTGGGGACTATATACGCATCGCACACAAGTAAAGCTACCCCATCAATATTAAATGAAAAGCGCATCAAACCCCAGAAGACTATCAATTATCCTCAATCTTTATTAAACTAATGCTGGATACTTTCAGCCTGAAGAAGACCCTCCCGGATCTGAGAAGCAACATCTTTGACAGCACCTGGTCCATGGGGAATAAACACAGCAGATGACTTGGAAGTAGCTCCAATCTCCTTCATCGTATCAAAATACTGAGTAACAAGAACCATGTCCATCACATCTCTTGCTGATGTTCCAGGTACATTCTCTGAGAAAGCAAGCACACTGTCTCGAAGACCATTCACAATGGCTTGACGCTGTCGAGCAATGCCAAGCCCTGACAAGTACTTGGATTCAGCTTCTCCTTCAGCTTTCTTGATCTGCAGTATTTTCTCTGCTTCAGCCTTCTCATTTGCAGCAACACGGAGTCTTGCAGCTGTTGTCACCAGCAAAGGTTCATCAGAGCAATCACATACACCACTAGGCAACAGATGCCTAAAAACATAGTTAAAATTTCTGAAAAGAATATCGAATGCAGTCATTGTCTAGGAAATGCAACTGCTTCACGAAAAAGGTAGAAGAAAAATGAAAAAAATGATTAGCTCAACATTGTTGCAGGCACCAAACAATTTTGACATCCAATTAACAAACATCTTCAGATTTTAATTTGTCCTTACCAGCATTAATCTCATTCATTGCCCTCTTGACATGGATATCTGGCTCTATATCCACAATGAGGGTCTGGACAATCTCATACCCATAAGCAGACATAGCCTGTAAATTTATAGAAAAGAGGACAAGAATTTTAGCATAATTAAAATGTGAAGAGATTGAAACAGTGAATTGGTTGTTTAAGGCAAGAATCATATAACCTTTTCAAGTTCTTCCTCTACTGCTTTAGCAATTTCATTCTTCTGCTCAAATGCAGCATCCAACCCCATTCTTGGCACACTGGCCCTTATAACTAAAAGGAGATTGATAGATGTTATCTCAAGCTCAATATTAAAAAATTTATTGTGCTACCATGGCAAGAAAACAGAATGGATTGCCCAACATCATATCAATCCAGTTGCAGTAGTTGGATACAAGTATCTCCAACATAAACAGAGAAGACATACATTAAGTCCTGCAAAACTCAAGATGACCACCAGAGAAACCACCCAATCTACTTGCCATTTCTAAACGTTAATGCCCCCCAAAAAGACATGCCATATAATATCAATAATAACAGGAAGACATACTGATGCTGAGAAAAGCTTGTAAAGACGTCTCATACAGTAGGTTAAGTAAAATACAAAGTATGGTATAACGAAAGACAACTTGCTAATTACTATCACAGATTTCCAACCCATTTTTCTGCAAGTCTATGACACTTATCAACTCCCTTCCCCCTTTCTGATTAGAGGAGGAACGGCAAAAGTGAAGTCAGTCTTATACTACTTAAACCACAAGCTTCTCATATTACCATGGCAGCAACTAAATATAGATTTGAAAACATACCATCAAAAACATAGGATTGGATCTGCCCTTTGGTGTTTGAAAGCTTGTAAAATGCATCGGCTGCGTTCTCTGCTAAGGCTCTGTACTGAATGGATGCTACCACAGTCACAAAAACATTGTCCTGGAACAATGAGAACAATACTTAAGTCTTTTCATGATCAAACTAGCAAGATGCAAAAGGGAGACATGCAGTAGAACTTAAAAGATACAAGGTTTAGGGATTGCTAAATTTGAACCCACATAATGCTTTTGTCAAGATACAAATAGAACAAGATTATTTTAATTTAGTGATGGGTCTCTGATAAAACATTTCGCATAGGAAAACTACTAATGAGTTTAAAATTTTGCCATAAATAGCAACGAAACAGAACGATTTTGATATTCGAGATAGATAGATAGATAGATGTATAAGTACCTTTGTTTTTGTCTCACAGCGAACATCAAGCTGCTGCACTCGCAATGAGAGTGAACCAGCAACCTGATACCCAAGACACCATGGCAAGCAGTGACACCCTGGCTCTAGCACTTCATCAAACTTACCAAATTGTTCTTTCACAACAACAGTTGACTGATCTACTTGAATGCAACCAAGTGTTTGACCCATAGTTCAAATCTACAAGCATCATATTAAGAACCGTGAATCAAAAATTAGGAATTACAAAACATCAAGTAGCACATATATCTTAAAAATTCAATATCTTCATTTTGTTATCATGTATCATCTCACAATTCTGTATGTGAGAAGATTGTGTGCGGAAAGTGTGATCATTAATTACAAGTCAAATAACGAAATTGTTACACTTGGAAGCATCATAGAGCAAAACAGTTGATCAACACAAGAAATAGCATCTTGGTGACATGTTTCAGAAGCATAATAGTAGGTTTACACTCATGCTCAGGGAAGAACAGTTCAAATCAGTTTAAAATCACAAACAAATACATCAAGCTTTCAAATGTTTAACGACACTGAATGGAAAAATAAGTGAAAAATGCGTATTAAATCAATAGGCAAAATATAAATGCATGACATGATGAAAACTATGACGGATCAAGGAAAACTCATCAGAAATAAAAGAAAAATCATCAAGCTGTACCAAGGTGCATATATGTTCACATTTTATACAACTATCACCATGAAAACGCCTGCAGAAATTCGAAATTGTTAAAATATACAGGAGAAAACCCAGTTCTCAAAATTATAGCAAGTAGCAATTCAAAATAGATGAAACGAGCTAGATATAAACGCATATGCAGGTAGAGAATCACATTTTACCCCATAAAAACACTAAAAATAACCTCAATTCTAAACCAAAACATGAATTCATCACAGAATGATCAAATGAAATTCAAATTCTTCAAATATATGCAAAAAATTACACATATTTAGGTCTAAGTCAAAGGGAAGAACCTGTAAAGTGAAGAAGCAAAGGCAAAAGGGTGGAATTTCTTTGTGAAAAAGAAAGTAGAGCTATGATGGAGAGGACTGAATTCAGAAGAGTCTCTGAATATGGTACCTGTCACGGGGGTGATTTCCCAACTCCTTGTCCGCCTCACACCCGCGCGGCAGTCAGCGACGCTGCCTGACTTCAGCCAACTTTTTGCTCCTGCTTGACACTTAGTCGCACCCTTCGCAGGAACAACCAATGCTTGCGGACTTAAGCAACAATAACGCGGAAGCAATTTGTCACGACCCAATTTACGGGTCGTGACTAACACCCGAGGGGGTGTCCAGAGCATACAACCAAAGCATATACACATAGTAGTTTCAGAAAAAG
>DF368772.1:3853-16253 GCA_000787875.1 Solanum virginianum
ATTCATTGTGGAAAAAATGGAGAATTCTTGGGGGACATATACATACATGCTGATTGTATCTATATTATTGAAGAGAAAAAGTAGAAGTGACTGCACACAAATGCTTTCCTACATAAAGCTGATTGAGCCAACGACAAAAGTTGCTCCCTGCACAAAATTACTTTCCAATCAAGACGAATAATCAGTAGACCAAAGGAAAAAAATAAAGCTGAAGAGAAATATGAAACACGTTGATCCAAAATATCTTGTTCAGAAGAAAAGTTATTTTTGATTTTCATAGTTAATCATTATATTACCAATATTTGTGACTAAAAATTAAATAATAACGACCCCTAACTTATATAATTATAACCATAAATTGATTGTGGATTTTGTGGTCACTTGACCCAAATAGTGAAACGCTATCACATAATAAATAAGATGGATGAAGTATACATAGGGTGGAGCCAAAAATTAATATTATAACTTCAACTCAAACAATATACTTTTATTAAGAACTTTATTAAATATTCTATCTTAATGTCATAGACCCAAAAATGAATGTGATGACACTTGCTCAATCCTGTCAGAACAAGTCAGCCTAAACCTAATGAGAAACAGAAATAACGTGTGAAAGTACTTAATAAATTAGATAACTAAAAGGGAAATCTTCACAAACTTAATATCACTCAAGGATTAGTTGTCACATGTACAAGCCACTAGCAATACAAAAAATCAAAAGAAGTACAAGTCTGAAAAACTGTTTTTCTTCTCGAATAGAAAAAATATAAAAGAAATGGGAACAAGAGAGTCATTCAGATGATAACAACTACCTCTCTAAATCTCCTGGGAAGCCTCAGATATTAAGAAAATATACTATACATTGTCTGGGCTCAGAACCTACACAAGTGTAGAAACAAAGAGTGAGTACCAAAACTACACGGCACTCAACAAGTCAACTAACAAACCAAAGAAAGTCCAATAAAATATACAAAATCCTTTCATCCCAATCGACCTCCTCAACTACACCTTGCACAAAAAATTAGCCCAGCCCAACAATGCATAACACACAATAAAGATAGTTTTCACAATATCACAATTCAAAATCACAAGTGATAGCACAACCTATCAGAAGAATAACATCTTGCCACACAAAAATATGCAAAAATGAGATGCAATGCTTATGCAATAATTGCCGATAATGACCTCAGTATCATAACATCACAGACAAATACCTCACCATAAATATAGTTAATTATTCTCAAATTCTTTACTGCATCTGAAGCCATAATCTGAGTGCTCTTACTATTTTGAGATTCTTGTTAAGTGGGTCCCTCCAAAAATGGAGGACCCATATGCAAATATTCAAACACACCCACATGCAATTCAAAAGAGGCTGCAAATTGTTGTTCAAAAATAAAGGCTGCTAATTCAAATTTGAAGGGTGCAAAAATGGTTAGCCACCAACCATTTAATCTGTCAAAAAATAGTGGCTGCAACTTATCAAATTACTCCTATATATAGGAGTAGTTTGTTCTTCAAATTTCATTTAGAAGAAGAACTGAAAAGAAAGATTCAGAGAGAAAAATATGGAGAAAGCCACAGAGAGAAACTAAATATTTTTCCTAACATAAATAGTAAGTTCACCTATTTTTGGTATTTTTCTCAGAGAGCCTACTATTTGTAATAATAGATGAAACTGTACTCTTGTGCCTACTATTTGTAATAGTAGAAAAAATATATTAGAAGTGTTGATTTGTAGACGTAGCCCAAAAGTTTTGGATGAATCACGTTAAATTTTTTGGTGTCTATTTTGCTTAATTTATATCTCCTAAAATTTTATTGCTCACTCCACTGTGTAGGCCCCTGCTGGCAAGTAGCTCTCCTTTTTTCCTGTAGTTGAGGATTCCCTCTCTATGCCCATATCTATTTAGTCAAAAGGCTAGTTCAATCGAGTGGTATCTGAGCCTGGTCTAGGTTCATGGCAATGGAGGTAAAGACAAGCAAAATGATCAACCTGAACAGTTCAAACTACCGTGTTTTAAAATACAAAATGAAGGATCTTCTCATGATCATGAAGATGCACTTGCCGATATTCTCTACTGTCAAACCGAAAGAGATGTCCGAAGATGAGCGGGTGTTTGGGCATGAACGAGTTTGTGGATATATTCGACACTTTGTCGATGATAACGTTTACAATCATATTTGTAACGAAACTCATGCCAGAATACTGTGGAACAAGCTGGAGCAGTTGTATGCTTCAAAGACTGGCAACACCAAATTATTTTACTTAACCCAATTGATGGAAGTAAAATATCAAGAAAATACTTCTGTAGCTGATCATCTAAATAACGTAGAAGGAATGGTGGACTAGCTATCGACAATGGGCATAAAGTTTGATGATGAGATAATTGCTCTTATGATTCTATCTTCTTTACCAAAGTCATGGGAAACTTTGAAAGTTTCTTTGACAAATACTGCACCAAATAGTGTAGTAAGCATGGAAGTAATTAAGAGTAGTATATTAAATGAAGAAATGAGACGTAGATCTCAGGGCTCAACCTCTTTCTCAGAATCAAAAGTTCTAATTGTTGAAAAGAGGGGGAGAAGTCACGTGAAGGGTTCAAGCTCCAGAGACAAGAGTCGAGGAAAGTCAAACAAATATGCAAATGTCAAGTGCCATTACTACAAAAAGAAAGGTCACATCAAGCTATTTTGTCAAAAATTCAAGAGTGATCGGCAAAATAATAGAGATAAGATGGGAAAGACAAGGGATAATGAACAAGAAAATATTATCGACGAGTTCAACATCAGTTGTGGCAGTGATATTGTTAGTCAATTAACTCAAGAGACAAGTTGGTTAATTGATAGTGGTGCAACCATTCACGGCACACCACACAAAAACCTCTTCTCATCTTATACATATGGAGACTATGGTGTTGTAAAGATGGAACCTTGGGATACCCCATCTTATCCCCATAGAGAAGGTGATTCGGCTTCAATTGCAAACCTTTCTCACAGCTCATTCTACCCCAGATGATGTTTCGAATGGAAACCTGTCAAAAGTTATTGGCAAGGGAGATGCCTTTATGGAAACAAATAACGACATGAAACTTCTTCTAAAAGATGTAAGACATATCCCCGACATACGCCTAAATTTAATGTCTATAGGAAAGCTTGATGATGAAGGTTTCCAAAATAGTTTTGTAAATTAAAAATGGAAGCTTACGAAAGGCTCCCTCATCATTGCGAGAGGACACAAACTCTCAAAACTATATGTGATGGAAGCAAAGGTTTCTGATGTATCTATAAATGTGATAAAAAATAAAAATACCGCACGTTTATGGCATAAGAGACTTTACCATGCTGGTGAAAAAAGGATGTATAAATTGGTAAAAGATAAAATTCTATCTGATTTAGATTAGGTATCATTGAAGAAATGCGAAGATTGTCTAACTGGGAAACAAAACATAGTCTCTTTCCATAGTTCTCCCTCTTTCAGAATGGAGAATATTTTGGATCTGATTCATTCAGATGTGTGTGGTCCACTACCAAAGTCACTTGGTAGAGCCAGATATTTTGTGACCTTCATTGATGACCATTCGAGGAAGACTTGGGCTTATACTATCAAGTCCAAGGATCAAGTTATCACGACCTAACCCCGTGGGCCGTGACTAGTGCCCGGATTAGACACCCAGACACAAACATAAAGCCAGATTATAACAAATGTCTTATTTTTTAATTTTTTTTTTAGAATACATGACTAATTATACAAACTGGGTACAACCCACACGTGTATGTATCCACAGACCTCTAAACAAAACTGATAGAATCATAGGACGGTACAGGGCCCCATTGTTCCCCTGAACAGATATATGTATACATAATATAACGAATGAACATACATATAAAAACCATAATTGGACTCCGGAGTAGGGGAATACTTCAAACCGCAGAAAGATGTCCTAAGCTGATGAGTCACCAAACTGTGTGTCAGAACCTGCGGGCATGAACGCAACCCTCGAAGAAAGGGGTTCAGTACGGATTATGTATCGAGTATGTAAAGCAAAATGTACAAAACATAACCGAGAGTAATAATCAAAACAAAAGCGGGGTAGTCAAATGCAAACCCAAAACTACAAAATGTTTACTTCCATAAATTTAAATCATGCATAGGTAGAAGAAGTATGGTTGCCTGCCCGTCAATGGAGCCATAACACCAGAAAATTTTCAAATCTCTTAATCCCCATCACATATCACATATCACATATCAAACATGGGATAAGTGAGCCAGGCGCTACGTATCGCCGTCCGTGTACTCACATAATCAGAATGCCCAAACACAGCATATGCCCAATCACAACACATCGCCAAACAAAGCATATGCCCAATCATAACACATCGCCAAACACAACATACACTTAATCACAACACAACGCCAAATACAATACAACGCCAAATCACAGCACAATGCCCAATCACAGCACAACGCCAAATCACAGCACAACACCCAATCACAGCACAATGCCCAATCACAATACAATGCCCAATCACAGCACAATTGCAAATCACAGCACAACGCCCAATCACAGTACAATGCCAAATCACAGCATAATGCCCAATCACAACACAACGCCAAACACAACATACCGCCAGACACAACATACCACCAGAGTAAACATATATACATCATAATAGGTACAAGCAGAGTCGGGCATAATCATAGGCATAAAATAATTATCATAAATTCAAAAGATAAGTAAATTATTCATATTCAAAATCAAAGTAATACTTACTATAAATTCTTTTAACAATTATCAAAATTGCATAAAAGAATGGTGATGGACCCATGACCGGTGGGAACCAGAGCTGGACCAACCTACGAAGAACATACTCATCTTAGATCATACAGACTCCTACGATAAATTACAAAATGGTTTTTGAAGAAATCTGAGCGTTTTATCAAAAGTTATGGACGTTTGAAGTTTAAGAATCAATAAAGAATAAATTCCTTCAAAATTTATCAAATTTCCCATAATCTTACAATTTACAAACTTTAGAAACATAAGAGTCAATCTTATGATGAAATTAACATAAGAGTGCCAAGGAATAAATACAGACTGTACACAAGCTCAGATTGCGGGAATAAGGTTCGTACCATAACCTATATTTTTCTAAGACATGCTAAAAAGAAAGGGTTGCTTTACATACCTCGAACATTCTCCAACTCAATCCAAATGCAACCTCAATCCAATTTATGCTTCGAGACGTCCAAAGTCTACAAACAATTCACAACGACTCCAAACAATTAGCTAAAGACTTGTGGGACATTATATTCTAATTTTTGCCCCTAATTCTACAAAAATTTGGGCAGCATCTCCCCTTAAAATAAGCTGCCCCGAGAATCTATCTCGGCTCAATTCAATCAACAACAACAATAACAACCCAATAACCTCAATAATCAATTCTAATACCGATATAACAACAATAACTACATGAAACACCCTTTTATCATATTTCCAAAACTAGACAACACATTAATATATATATATATATAGATGGTTTTCATCTGATCCTTCGCACTACAATGGTCATATCATGTTAATTAAGCACCAATTAATAGTTCCATCACATCAAGACACTATATATACATATATATACCAAATTCGGCCCCAATACTCCACATGAACATGTAAATGGTTTCCAATACTTTCTTCACTCTACCTACTATAAACAATTCACTTCCATGATACTACAACATATATACAACCTTCATAATACATAAAATATGATTAAATCATACCTTTTCCTTCCAACTTCATACTTGAGCTAATAAATTCCAATGCAAGACAACAAAGTTCAATGTATACTACACCAATTCAACCACTACCTAACTATAAACAATTCACTTCCATGATTTACTTTCATTCCAACATACTATAATATACATACAACCTTTATAAAACATAAAATACGATTAAATTATACCTTTTCCTTCCAACTTCATACTTGAGCTAGGATTGCCAAAAGTGGAGAATAAATATTTTTCTTGTCCTAACAACACCTCGAAGCTACTTAGGAGCCTCAATATAGTAGGTTTGTAACATCAAAATAATTTTGAAAAGGCTAGAAAATAAAATCTAAATTCTACTATTCATGGCCGAGAGTTCTAGGCCTTTGTTCTTCAACTTGCTTTGCTTTATTTTTTTTCTAAGTATAAGTGATAAAACATAAGAGATAATCTTGCATACATATGTATATATAAATGTTCCAAGACTTTCCAATTGTGGTCTACACCACACTTGGTTCAACCAAAATTCAACACCAATAAAGTGGATCCCACCTTATCTTCTAGAACCATCTTTCAAAAATTCCACTTAGGTCCCAAACTTTTCAATAATGTCACTTTGGTCTCAAACTCTCTAATAATACCACATTAGTCCTAAATTTTCTTAATGGTTCCACTGCATAAAAATACGAGTTCTAATATAAGTACTAGAAGTCTTCAAATAATTTCATACCTCAGTTGAGAGAAAAACTGGGAAGAACATCAAGTGTTTCCATACAGACAATGGTGTAGAGTATATTGGATCATTTCATGCTTATTGCAGAAAGCATGGTATTAGACATCAAAGGACGCCTCCAAAGACACCACAGTTAAATGGTCTAGCTGAGAGGATGAATCAAACTTTGATAGAAAAAATAAGGTGTTTACTCTTTTATTCAAAGTAGATAAATCCTTTTGGGGTGAAGCACTACTTACAGTAGTATATGTGCTAAACCGCTCATCGTGTGCTCCATTTCAATATGAAGTCTCGGAGAAAATTTAGTCAGGCAAAAATGTTTCTTACAAACATTTATAAGTATTTGGGTGCAAAGCTTTTGTTCATGTTCCAAAGGGTGAACGGCAAAAGCTTGATGTCAAAACACGATAATTTGTGTTTATTGGCTATGGTCAAGATGAATTTGGCTATAAGTTCTATGATCTAGTGCACAAGAAGCTGATTAGGAGTCGAGATTTTGTCTTTATTGAAGATCAAACTATTAAGGATATAAATAAAGCAGACAAAGAAGGCTCCACTCCTACAGATGATTTAACAAGCTTAAGGTTGAATTCTCTAACAGAAGTACGGACTCAAGTTGAAGATGAGGTTCATGATGACCATCCGCAAGATACAAATGATGAAGGTATTCCCCAAGAAGATGAACCAGAAGAAGAGAATATTGATGGTGGTCACACTCAACCACCAATAGCTATAGAGTCAATAGTACCCTTAAGAAGATCTAGTAAAAATGTGCATCCTTCTACTAGGTACCCAGTTGATTAGTGGGTTACACTAACTAGTGGGAGAGAACTAGAAAGTTTCAGTGAGGCAATGGACGATGAAAATAAGGAAAAATGGATGGAAGCCATGCAAGATGAAATAAAATCCTTGCATGAGAATAAAATGTTTGATCTTATGAAGTTGCCTAATGGCAAATGAGTATTGACGAATAAATGGGTATTCAGAATCAAACATGAAGAACATGGAGTCCATCCATGCTTCAAAGCAAGATTAGTCGTCAAAGATTTTAGTTAAAAGAAGAGCATTGACTTTGATGAGATATTTTCACCTGTTGTGAAAATAACATCCATTCGTACTGTGCTAGGGCTAGCTATAAGTCTCAATTTAGAAATTGAGCAAATATAAAGACTACCTTTCTTTATGGAGATCTAAAATAAGAAATTTACATGGAACAACCAGAAGGTTTCAAAGTGAAGGGAAAAGAGGATCATGTCTGCAGATTGAAGAAAAGTTTATATGGCTTGAAATAGGCACAAAGACAATGGTAAAAGAAGTTTGAGTCTGTTATACGAGAGCAAAGCTTCAAGAAAACTACTGCAGATCAATATGTGTTTATTAATAAATTTTATGAAGATGATTTTATTATCCTTCTACTCTATGTGGATGATATGCTGATCATTGGAAAGAATATTTCAAGAATCAATAGTTTAAAGGCACAATTGAGTAAGTCTTTTGCAATGAATAATTTAGGATCAACAAAATAAATTCTTGGTATGAAAATTACAAGAGATAGGAGCGTTAGAAAGCTTTGGATATCTCAAGAGAAGTACATTGAAAAACTACTTCAGAGATTCAATATGGATAAGGCTAAAGCATTGTCCACTTGCTAGTCACTTTAAATTGAGTTCCAGTATGTGCCCTTCTACTGACAAAAAAAGGAAAAAATAGTTAGAATACCATATGTCTCAGCAGTTAGGTGTTTGATGTATGCCATGGTGTGTATACGACCAAATATTGCTCACTCGATTGGAGTAATGAGTCATTTCCTCAAATACTGGAAACGAACATTGGACAACTATTAAATGAATTCTCAGGTATCTTCGAGGTATATCCAAAATATGCTTATGTTTTGGAGAGGCAGAACTTGTGTTAGTTGGATACATAAATGCAGATTTAGCTGGCGATGTTGACTCAAAAAAGTCTACATCAAGATACCTAATTACATTCGTAGGGAGAGTTGTGTCTTGCAGTCAAAATTACAAAAGTGTATTGCATTGTCCTCCATAGAAACAAAATTTATAGTAGCAACAAAAGCTTGCAAAGAGTTGTTATGGATGAAGGGATTTTTTAAAGAACTTGATGTCAAACAAAACAATATTGACATGTAATAATCAAAGTACCATGAATCTTTGCAAGCATGCCTCATTTCATGCAAAGTCCAAACATATCGATGTAAGATATCATTGGATAACTGATACATTGGAGAAAAAGATGCTACAACTTCAAAAGATCCATACTGATGAAAATGGATCAGATATGATGACAAAGATTCTGCCAAGGGAGAAGTTCGAGTATTGTCGAACAACTGCAGGAATGATGGAGCCCTCCATTTGTCAGGAGGGGGAGAATTGTTAAGTGGATCCCTCCAAATGGAGGGCCCACATGAAAATATTCAAACACACCCACATGCAATTCAAAAGAGGCTGCAAATTGTTGTTCAAAAATAAAGGGTGCTAATTCAAATTTGAAGGTTGCAAAAATGGTTGGCCACCAATCATTTAATCTGTCAAAAATTGTGGCTGCAACTTATCAAATTACTCATATATATAGGAGTAATTTGTTCTTCAAATTTTATTCAGAAGAAGAGAGGAAAAGAGAGATTCATAGAGAAAAATACGGAGAAAGTCACATAGAAAAGTGAATATTTTTTCTTCTGCAAGGTATACCATAGACTATAAAATAAAATATTTGTGAAGAAAAATTAGAGTGTGTGATTAGAAAATATTTTTCCTAAAAAAAATAGTAAGTTCACTAATTTTGGTATTTTTCTCAGAGAGCCTACTATTTGTAATAGTAGAAGAAACTGTACTCTTGTGCCTACTATTTGTAATGGTAAAGGAAATATATTAGAAGTGTTGATTTGTGAACGTAGCCCAAAAGTTTTGGGTGAACCATATTAAATTTTCTGGTGTCTATTTTGCTTTATTTATTCCTCCTAAAATTTTATTGCTTACTCTATTGCGTGGGCCCAACGATTCTTACATATCATACAAACTCTTATACATGGTGCTTGCTGCAACAAAGATGAATTTGCATTGGTGATTTAATTTGGCAACTCATATCTGCACTACTTTACCCTCAAGAAGTCAGGTGAGTAATAAATTCAACGTGCAGTACTGCATTTTCTTTTTCCTTGCATTTCTGCCGGTAGTTACTTAAGCACAATCTGATGTACTAAGCTCAGCTTCGAAATCCTTTACTCATTTACAAATAATTTAGCTTTATGTGATTACAGATCTTCGTTTAAGAACACTTTTAAGGTGCACTAAGCTTTGCTCCAACTTTCTCTTGGTCTTCTCATATCAAAGGTACATAATTTCAACTCCCTCAATACATACATGCCAATATCAAACAATTAAAGAAAATTATTTTGTTGGTTAATGCTTTAGCACTCATTTTGTTTTTATTTTTACTTCTTTGATTTTGGAGAAAGATGTTGAAGTTGTCTCATTCAAACACAAATATAGTTTCAATTATTCTTAACATAACCAAATACAACCTTATTTTCTACAAGGTTACATACATGCAAATATCAAACACAAATATGTTGTTACTTGGAACATAATTTTGGCTGCTCTGTGTTGGGATTCTTTTTTTAATTTAATTTAATTTATTTTGATTGCATGTTGTGTTCTTAAAGAGTACCAAATTAGAGAGGGTTTTGAGTTTCAATCAGTGATGTTCTTTTGGTTTTGAGTTATATTTGGATTTTCATTTGCATATGAAAAATTAGAATAATTATTTTTCCTACTGAAAACAGAATCCTCTGCTATTAATTTTTCCAGTGAAATTTCCATTAGATAAAGCACTTTTCTTTTCCAATTTGTTATCAGTAGGAGTTCTACTACTCATAGTCTTCTTACACTTTGTTTGAATAACTGTTAAGTATTATTTCATAATATATTGTATTGTGTTGTATGGTTTTATATTATTCTCTACTCTAGTTTTCCACAATATTTGGATAGATTTTATTATATCATATTGTACTACTCAGAGTCTTCTATAATGTTTAGATAATTGTATTATTTTCTGTCGTTATATGATGTTATATATCCATAATTTGAATAATAAATCTATAAAAAAATTGTAGGGTATGTGGTAGATATCATCAAAAGATAGGGTAAACGATACTATTTTTCAATAGGATTTCGCAACTGTATTATTTTTCATGGATTTGACTATCCCAAGTAGATAGCTCAGGGGAGCATTTACTTAGTTCTATGTAAAATCTTTTTTCATTTTGTGTGTTGTAAGGAAAATGTTAAAATCTGCGTCAAAATGCAGTTAGTACTTTGTATGAATTATGATGTGTGTTTGCTTTTGACTGATCATTCACCTCAACCATGATTACAACATGTACCTTGGACATATTGACAGATTCTCTATTGAAGTTGCTTATTTTTTTCTCGTCCTATGAGTACATACATTATTATCGTCAGGGCATTGGAGTTATAGTGTCACGACCCAAGCCCATGGGCCATGACTTGTGCCCGAATAGGCATTCAGACACAACTGCTAAGTCAAACTCCCATCATACAAACTAACTTTCGGCAGAGTTTCCTCTGTTTTCTTAACTAACCAAACCTGCATACAGATAATCCTAGCAAACAGAACATATATTCATACATGCGGGCCGACAAGGTCACCGCTGCGATTAAACCGCCCAACACACACAATGTATGTACATACTATACGAACTGACATGTCCCACACTCACAGGAGTCTACAGACCTCTATACAGACAGACTGATTCAAAAGATGGGACAGGGCCCCGTCGTACCCTCAATGAATATAATACGAAGTAGTGAAGTAGCATGTATACCAAAAGTGGCTCCGAAGCAAAGGAGCTCTTCAAACTGTAACAGGGATCCTACATTGGTAGCCCGCTACTCTGCGCGTCTGTACCTGCGGGTATGAAATGCAGCCCCCGCAGAATGGGGGTCAGTACGAAAGATGTACCGAATATGTAAAGCGGAAAGCACAAATATAAACAAGAGTAGTAGAGCAATAAAGGTATAGACTTCAAACTCCTATGCATTCAAGGTTCAGATTCAAATTATAACATTTACCTTTCCTATGTGCCAACTATAGAACAACTGAACCGTTATATATCCAAAATATCAAACATCACACACCCAAGATATCAAACATCATACAACAGACAAGTGAACCATCATCCAAAATACCAAATATAGGACAAGTGAGCCAGGGAAGACCGCTGCACTCACAAATTTGAATATCTGAATAAGAAAAATCAATATCTGAATGAAAAAGACCAACGTTAGATTACTTAGACAACCACAACAAGTCCATAATACACTAACGCAATATCGAAAGCTACGGATAACAACTCTCATTAGTTCATAGCAGGGTTTCCATCATAACACAAGATTTCTTTGCTAGACCTCCACATATTTACAAATGGAATATCAAGAATAGTACTTTTGTTGCGCAAATTGACAAACCAAGGCAAAATGCACAATAATAGAATGCATACTTGGAATCTCGAGAATAGTACTTTTGTTGCGCAAATTGACAAACCAAGGCAAAATGCACAATAATAGAATGCATACTTGAAATCTCCAAATACTTAATTATCAGAATGAACGGTGTATAGCGAACAAGTTCAAGTATAGGGCAAATGCATATCGTGCAAAAATTGGAGCGCTCGGATTATCGAGTCGCAACCGCCGAACATGTTTCCTGGACCGCTCGGATGATTGAGTCGCGCCCACCAATAATGTATTTTTGACCGCTCGGATGATCGAGTCGCGCTCACCAAGAATGTATTTTGGACCGCTCGGATGACCGAGTCGCGCCCACCAAGAATGTATTTTGGACCGCTCGAATGATCG
>DF368771.1:1794-16256 GCA_000787875.1 Solanum virginianum
CCATTCACCGTGTCACGTCTAGGCCCTAGGCTTAGGCCGTGACATTGGGTCTTGGGCCTAAGTCTTCCCATGTGTAAAAATACCTATACATTGTCATATTTCACCCTCATATCATATAAGATATTCTCCAATACTCTCTCAAACATTTAGACAAATTTTTACTCAAACTCAAGGGTTCCAAACTCATTCTGGATCTTAAGGATTTCACTCAAGCTTCAAGGTGTAAATGTTTAAGCATGTTTTGGACAATGAATTATTGATCTATCTTGAGATTTAGAGAAGGGTTTTGATGTATATTGCATGAGAGTATTACCAAGTGTTTATGGGTGGTTTTACAGTAGATTTACTTGCATGATTTAACTCTTGAATTGCATGGTTTTACACTAGCATTACACAATCGCCAAGTGTTTCATAAAATGTACGGATTACGTTTTTTAAGTTGTTGAAGGCTTAATTAATGTTATATGAGTTAAGTGACTTTATGATGATGAAAGGATGGTATATATGTGTTGATTTCATGAGAAACATCTATTGTGTTGTGAGTTGACCATATCCAATTGAGGGGTGATGCTTCAATTGCCTTGGATAGGGGTGGTAAGCCGTCAACCAATTGAGGGATTGGTACCTTAATTATTTTCGATGGAGGGTGGTCATGTCCATCAATCAATTGAGGGGTTGGTACCTCAATATCTTCTAAGGGGTAGTCTAACTTGGATTCCAAGTACTAAGTTTGCTTAGTCTATAGAGATGGTCTCTTCCTTCACATGTAATATGTTATATATAAGCATATTTTACTTCAAACATCATTCATACATGACATATTGTTATTATGCTATCCATTGCTTATGATATTGCATTTTTCCTACATTATCTATCTCTTATTACTTTGCATCCTACATATGTAGTACATTCAAACATACTAATGCATACTCTATGCCTACATGATATTACCATGTAGGAACCAGAGCTCCCATTGATTCTCCTTCACATGGCTAGACGGATTATTCAAGTTAGCTTTGGTGAGTCTTCATGTCCAGGGATAATATCTTTCTTATTTTATGCATATGCTTAGACTACATCTTGTGTATTTTGGAATACTTATGTTCATTACTATGAGGATGAGCTCAGTTGCTTGTCTTGGCCCCCGGTAAGTTCTATGTCTATAGGTGTTGTTGGACAAAATATGAATTATGCTTGAGTTTTGACTCATCTATGTTTTTCAAGTATTAAACTTTCCCCCTTAGTCCCAATTACCCTTGTTTATATTTTCTCTTGTTGTTTATCATGCTTTCGCGACCAAGGGTATGTGTTGATATGCTAAGATGCTTGTTTGGGGTCCCTTTGGATTCCCCATTTTCCATGTAACGACTAGACCCTAGTTTGGGTCATGACACCAGGGCACTCAACACGACCCATGGAGTGCCACACGACTTGTGGAACATTCAGTAGGGCATCACTTTGCAAATTTTTCCATCCGTTGACTAATGACGTTGTCGTGAATTTAATCCTTTCTAATGACCTTTTTAGACTTCCAATGCTACCTTAACCTACCCAAAAGACTTAAATCCTATTCCAAAGGATCAAACTCATTACCCTCAGCTTGAATACACTCTCAAATCCTCTCAAAAGCCTCTATCAAGACCCCAACACAAATTCAAGGAAACTCAAGAACAAGTCTGGATTTCTAGATTCCACTCTAAGCTTCCATTCTTTCCCAACTCAATTTCAAGAAACTCAAGGTCTAATGAATGTGGGTTTCAACCATTGGGTCCTTTCACCCATGGTGCCCAATTTTCCATTTCTATGAAAATTACATGTTTCTAAGTTGCATTGCTTATGATTATTATTCATTAGTGATTATGATCATATATAATATTGGGGTTTCATGAAAGCTTGATTAGAAACACATGATTACTCATTTTAAGTCTATACCATGAGATGTTTTGCCTATTATGATTATGCATGTTTTAAGCTATAGAAATATGATCTCTCTGATGAGGGTTTTCAGTGTATTTCACATGAGGGTTTTACCAAGTGTTGGTGGGTTGATTTACATTAGAATTTCTCACATGATTCCACTCTTGAATTGAATGATTTTATACTAGCATAACACACCCACCAAGTGTTTGATAAAATATTTGGTTATGGATTCTTGAGTTATTGAAGGTCTAATGCATGTCTTATGAACTAAGTAACTTCATGATGATGAAATGAATGTTTATATGTGTGTTGATTTCATGAAAGGTATCTTTAGTGTTGTAAGTTGACCATAACCAAGTTGAGGGGTTGATTCCTCAATCACCTTGATGGGAGGTGGTAAAAACTCATTAACCAAGTTGAGGGGTTGATTCCTCAATCACCTTGATGGGAGGTGGTAAAAACTCATTAACCAAGTTGAGGGGTTGATACCTCAAACACCTTGATAGGTGGTGGTAAAAACCCATTAACCAATTTAAGGGGTTGATACCTCAAACACCTTGATGGAGGTGGTAAATACCCATTAACCAAGTTGAGGGGTTGGTACCTCAAACACCTTGACGGGAGGTGGTAAACCCATCAACCAAATTAAGGGGTTGATACCTCAAAAACCTTGATGGGAGGTGGTAAAAACCCATTAACCAAGTTGAGGGGTTGGTACCTCAAACACCTTGACGGGAGGTGGTAAACCCATCAACCAAATTAAGGGGTTGATACCTCAAAAACCTTGATGGGAGGTGGTAAAAACCCATTAACCAAGTTGAGGGGTTGATATCTCAAACACCTCCAAGGGGTGATGGCTAGTACTATCTTTCAAAAAAATTGGTGAGTCCTCAACTCCGAGGACATGTTTCTTTGAATTGATGCTATGTATTGACTCCTATTATGTTGGAAACTTATGATTATGAGGGTGAGCCCAGAGATTGTCTTGGCCCACCCCTCTTATCTGCATATTAGAGGTATTATTGGAATATTATGGTATATTAATGTTATACTTTGACTTTTTATGTTTCTATAGTATCAACTATGTCCCTTAGCCCCATTTTCCCCCTTTTACTCTCTCTTGATGTTGTACAATTGCTTTAGCAACCAAAGATGTGTAATGATATGCTAAGAGGCTTGTTTGGGGTCCCTTCAGCTTTCCCATTCGCCCTGTCACATCTAGGCCCTAGGCTTGGATCGTGACAGAGATACCCATTGATAATCTAACTTGAAAACATGAAATTTTAATAAGAATAAAGGTTGGGAATCATGGGGGAAAGGACCCAATGGTTGAAACCTACATACCTCAAACTTGGGTTTTCTTGATATATTCTTGAAGGAGATTTGAAGCTTGAATAGAATTTTTGAGATCCGAAATTAAGCCTGAGACACTTGAATTTGAATGAAATATTTGGTTAAGTGTTAGAGAAGGTCTTGAGTGATATAGAGTTGAAAAATGGCTAAGTATAGGTATTTTTACGCATATGTTGGCATGGGGCTATGATCCCAACAACCTTGGGCTAAAACAGAATTGCAGGGAAAAATTAACACTGATTCGTGCCCCTGGCGCGTCGCGCCCAAGGCGCGAATTGCCACTAGAATTCATGATTTTTGAAAATCATTTGTTTTGCTACGGGTCCTCTAAAAATGGGGTTATACCCATTTTCCACTCAATTTTGTCCCTAATAATGAATATAAAGTTGGATTTTTAATATCACACACAGATTTTGAGATATATGAAAATTACGATTATGGGCATTACCGAAGCACATTTTTGGGGCGTTTCATGGGACCCCTGGCAAGACATGTTATTTTGCTTTATTAATGATTTTTTTTGTAACTATGGCTTCTCCTAAGGGTCTTTTATTACTTCCTATGCTATCCTAAGACCTACAAATGACCTTAACTCTATTCGGCTCACCCAAATTCATTACTCACATTTAAAATTATTTCAACTCTCTCCTAAAAACTCTCTCAAGAACTCTTGTGAAGACTAAACTTAGGAATCAAGGGAAGGACCTTTTCTTCATCAAATTTCTTCCTGAATTATCTGCATTAGCTAAGGTATGTGAGATTAATTCTTGGTCCCTTCCAACCAAGAAGACCCAACTCTTTTTACATTTGATTTATGTAACTTTTGCTTACTTTAAATATGGATTTTAAGAATTATTATTTACTAAATTTGATTGAAGTATGAACTATGCTTTATTATTTATTTTATGTTGATTTAAGCCCTAATATGATGAATTACATCGAATTTATGAAGTTATTAATGTGCATATCCCCTTTAAAGCTTGATTTATGCATGGGTAATCTATATTATGATTTAAATGTGAATTGTACTTATGTATTTACTTAAATTTAATGTATTATTGATTTAAGTTTGAATCTCTATTAACCATGCTATTTTCATGGCATTCATAGCATATACATTCATGAGCATTGAATTTATAAAATTATTGGTGGAATAAGCTCACATATGTTTTTATGAAAATGATTTTGGTGATTAAGCATACATATTGGTTATGAGAAGAATGTGATGATATAAATGTCTATTATTATTGGCTCTTTGAGCACAGTGGGTGCTTGCGCCATATTATTAAGTGAATAAGCTATTCTTATGTATGAAAAATATGAATTGAATTATGAATTAACTTTAAAGTCCAAGTATGAATGACTATGAAGAATGTTTGTATTTTAAGCCTAAATGTTCACTGAAATGATTTGAAATGATTATTGCCTCTTTTGAAAGCATATATGTATAAGTATTCTCATGGGATGTTTGACTTGACACAGATGAGATTGGATGCATAAGGACTCTCCCCAACGGTCTTCTTCTTTTCTGTTGAATTATGTGCCAGCATAGGTATATGGTAGCTATTATCGAAATGAACTGATCATAAGGAATGGTTACTTATTGAATTGAGATCTGAGGCTCATCCCATTAGTTGAGGTATGACCCGCTAGAAAGATCTGAGGCTCATCTTATTAGTTGAGGTATGACTTGTTAGAAATGATATAAAAATTCTATCCAAAATGGGAGACTTGTAAGGAAGGTTACTTTTCCAAAATAGGATGCCCGTAAGAATAAATATGATTTACCTTTGGCAGGTAGACCACCTTTTTTCTGATGTGAGGATAGCATTAGGATTTCATGTAATAGCTTGCTTGGTCTTATATTTTTGTTAAGGTTACATCCCCACTGTATATGAGCATTTTTGCATTTCATACATCTTGAATCTCTTGGCATATTGTTATACTATTCATTGGATATATACTTCTTTCTATATTATGTGCCCTTGTCATCTAACATTGAATGCAAGTTTGATAAGTCATATGCATTGGATGCCCGCATACCTAGTACACTCAAGCATACTAACGTATACTTTTTGCCTGCATAATCTAACCATGTAGAGATCGAAGATTAATTTCATCCACCATTTGATGGCTAGATTGGATTGGAGATATTTGTTATCGTGAATCCTATCTTCTAAGGAAAAGCCACCATCCCTCTACCTATAAAATCTTATTTTTGTTATTTACTTTGAGGGTGAGCCTGGGACATGTCTTGACCCTCATCCTTTCTTATGACTAGAGACATTATTGGACATCTTGTACACTCTTGTCGAATCTATATGTTATGTGTTGCATTTAGAGTTTATGATTATGGTTATCTATTTGATATGACTTTGTGGATTGACTATGAGAATTATGATAAGTATGTACGTTTTGATGTGGAAATGTGGAAGATCCTAAGTCTTGAATTTCCTCTATAGAGTGAGTCATACTTACCCGCCCCTTAGTCTTTATGTACTATGTGTTTTTTGAATCTATATTAATTTGTTTCCCTATGATATCCCCATAGAGTGAGTCCTACTTTCCCATCTATTACAAATATGTGTTTACTATTTGAATACGCTTACAAATCGACAATATGAATATGGATACTTTGAGGCTTGTTTAGGGACTATCGGGTTTCTATTTGCGATATCACTCCTAGACCCTAGGTCCAAGTAGTGACAGAGATGGTATTAGAGCACTAGGTTTAAAATATTCCTCGAAGTCGAAGATGTCACGTCAAGTAGAGTCTTATTCATGGGTGTGAAGTATGCCATATCTATGTGTAGGAGGCTAAAAGGCGTTTTAGGAAATATTTCACTTTTTCATGATTCTTATCATGCCATGGAACGTGTCTTAAGATTTCCTATCTCCATCCCTCCCTACGAAATAGGGAGAATTACTATGGGCTTGTAATGCAATGCAGGCAAGGAAGATGTTGTAGTTGATCCTATAGGTGAGGTGAAAATGGAGTTAGTGAAAGATGTGCATTGTTTGACAAGCTTGCTCCTTTGGATATTCAAAGTTTTCTTGTGTTGGCTAGTTATAATAGAAGGTTTGTTGAAGGTTTCTCATCTGTGGCATCTCCATTGACCAAGTTAACTCAAAAGAAGGCTTTGTTTGTACGATCAGATGAGTGTGAAAAGAGTTTTTAGACTTTGAAAGATCGGCTTACCTTGGCTCCTATTTTGACTTTACACGATGGCTTAGATGGGTTTGTGGTGTATTGTGATGCTTCTTGGATTGGGTTGGGTTTTGTACCTATGCAATATGGAAAGGTGATAGCTTATGCGTCAAGATAATTAAAGGTGCATGAGCGTAATTACTCGACTTATGATCTTCTGTTAGCAGCGGTGGTGTTTGCCTTGAAGATTTGGATAAACTATTTGTATGGTGTGCATTTTGAGGTTTTCACAAACCATAAGAGTTTGCAATGTGTGTTTACTCAAAGAGATCTTAACCTGAGATAAGGGAGATGGTTGGAACTCCTTAAAGACTATGACATAAGTATACAATATCATCCCAGTAAGGCAAATATTACAGCTGATGCTCTTGGTAGGCTATCTATAGGGAGTGTGGCTCATGTTGATGAATGGAAGAAAGAGTTGGCAAAGATGTTTATCGTTTGGCTAGATTAGGTGTTAGGTTGTCCGACCCTAATGATGGGGGTATTAATGTTTAGAATGGGGTTGAATCTTCCGTGGTTCCTGATGTTAAGGCTAAGTAAGACTTAGAGCTATCATTGGTTATGTTGAAGAAGTTAGTTGCTGGGAATAAGATAGAGGTTTCCTCTAAAGGGGGAGATGGTGTAATTTGGTACCAGGATCGATTGTGTGTTCCAAATGTTGATGGTCTTAGGGAGATGATCATGTGTAAAGCCCATAACTCTCATTATTCTGTTCACCTGGGATCTACTAAGATGTATCGGGATTTGAGGGAAGTGTACTGGTGACATGGTATGAAGAATGATATAGCCAAGCTTGTATTCGAATGCCCTAATTGTCAACAAGTGAAGATAGAATACCAAAGGCCAGGTAGTTTGACTCAAGATATTGAAACTCCTACTTGGAAGTGGGAAGATGTGAACATGAATTTTGTCATTGGTTTGCCTTGGACTCGAAGACAATTTGACTCAATTTTGGGTTATTGTTGACCGGATGACTAAGTCGGCTCATTTCCTACCAGTCAAGACTACCTTTAGTACTAAAGGGTATGCAAGGTTGTACATCCCAGAGTTGGTGAGGTTGCATAGTGTACCTAGGTCTATCATAATGGATTGTGGCACCCAATTTACTTCTCACTTTTGGAGGTCAGTTCAAAAAGAAATTGGTACTAAGGTGAAGATTAGGGAGAGGTTGAAGATTGCCCAAAGTTGCTAAATGTCCTATTCGGATGTTAGGAAGAAAGATCTTGAATTTCATGTTGGTGATTGGGTGTACGTGAAAGTCTTACCTATGAAATGTTAATGCATTTTTGAAAAAAGGGAAAATTAAGTCCCCAATATGCAGGTCCTTATGAGATTATTAAGGCAGATTGGGAATGTAGCTTATAGGTTGGATTTGCCTCCAAAATTGAGCTCTAGTCACTCGGTTTTCCATGTGTCTATGTTGAGGAAGTTGGTTTGTGATACTAGTACTATTGTGCCTTTAGAAGGTGTTAAGGTTGATGAGAGCTTGTCTTATAAGAAAGTTCCGATTGAAGTATGTACGTTTTGATGTGGAAATGTGGAAGATCCTAAGTCTTGAATTTCCTCTATAGAGTGAGTCATACTTACCCGCCCCTTAGTCTTTATGTACTGCTTTGGTTAAGGTACTTTGGAGAAATCAACATGTGGAAAGTGCTACGTGGGGAATGGAATCAAGTATGATGTGATGATACCACTATCCTTTCCAATCTACTCAAGCCTATGGTATTAGGTTCTTCCCATTCTCAATGGTCCTAATGATGGGATATATACTATTAACTATGGAATATATACTATTAACCATGAGTTTAGATATACTATTTATTCTAGAACAATTATTCATCCAAACTTAATAAAAGTTTTAATAGATCATATTATCGTTTATGTGTCAATTTACTTATATAATAGATAATTTAGTGTATAGAGTTTTAGCTTATACATAGAAGATTAAATCATCAGTTCTTATAAGTATAAAACTTTTTGTTCACAATCTAAGGTGGAAATTGGACAAACCATAGGTATGATTGTAGCACACGATTATATATAATTTATCTTGATTATGGGAATGGTAAAGTTCCAACTTCTTGTGCTAATACATATTGTATGTATTGAATGGGACCGACTAGTGATAGTTGTTTTAGACTGATTAATAAAAATATATTCTCTAAACTGCTAAATGTACTTATATTCTAAATCCTGATATAACTATTATGATTTGTATATATTATTTATCATTTTGATTTATTAAAAGGTGAGATTCTGAAGATGAGTCAATATGCTTGATAGATTTAGGCTTGTGTCATGACACCTCATAAAACTAATATGATCTTTATATATTATTTATCATTTTAGTTTACCAAAAGATGAGATTCTGAGATCAGTCAATATACCCGATAGATTGGATGATAGTAAAATATATTGGTGAAATGATAAGTTAGTTGATGGAATCCATGTCTCGATATAGAGATTGATGATATGCCTTTTGAGAAGCTTAAGATTCACTTGAGGGTATATGATCACACTTCAAGAGGTATTTATCGAATAACCTTTCATAAAGTTTTTGCGTTCTAGTTTGATTATATGTGTTCTAGCATAAACATATGTTTTATCTATTATTCATGTAAGCAGTAGGATCCTTATATGCTTCCGCTGCGCATATGATTTTCCAATAATTGTCATCAAGATTCTTGTTTGCATCTATTTAGATAATTACATGTTTGTATATGTTGTTGTTATATATATACAATAATATATTGTTTGGTCGTTGAAAGCCATCGACAACATTGGAAGCAAATTTTACCGTATCATCTATAGGATTGTAGCATATTCTTATTTTAAGAAAAAAATTGCTTGATATCTAATAAGTCATGGTTACGGCAGCAAACATTACATGGCCAATTTATTTTTAAACTTTAATTAAGAATGATAATTCTTGGGAAAGATTTTGATAATTTTTCCCTTTAAAGTGGGTCAAAATTCTTTCTTCTCTAAAAGTTGGTAGTGACATGCTTTAGATCATGTGATCGGTGCTAATTACTATTTAAAATAAAATGCTAGCAATTGTCTTGTTTGGAATTTACTATAAGGAACTACAATTGACTTGATTTTATTCTCCAAGAAATTTTAAGGATATTGAAACGACCCCAAAAAGTTTTTGAAAATGTGCCTCAAAAGTGCTCGGAATCTTATTTTCCATATATCTAAAAATTTATTTAGAATTTCAAAAATTTGACTTCATATTCTTGTTTAGGGGATCCAAATTAGGGTGACAAGGGTCTAACCTCATACTTAAAACAAAGGAATCGAATTATGAAATTTCGCTTGGTGCGATTTCCAGAGAGCCTCCGCGTCCTCTCCGCGACACGGAGAAGTGCTATTTTTGCACTTTCTTTTCCTAGTTCACCCAGATTTTTTTAAGTATTAGACCTAAGTTTTCCCAAATGTATTTTCACCTATACTTAGCCTTATTTCACCCTTATATCACCGAAAACATTCCTCAATATTTCCCCAAACACTGCGACTCATTTCTAACCCTCAATTCAAGTCCCAAACTCAAGGCCAATCTCAATGATTTATTCAAGGATCTCACTCAAGCTTCAAATCTCCATTAGAGTCTTCTTCAAGAACTTCACAAAAGCTATGGTATGTGGTGTTGAACCATTGGGTCCTTCCACCCACAGTGCCTAAACCCTCTTTTTACTAATAATTCATGCTTTAAAGTTGATTTTACATGTGAGTCTTGTATTGAGAAATTTACTGCATAGTGAGTTAGTTCATAAAAGTATAGTTCTTTTAGTAGGTTTTGAGCTTCAAATCTTGGATCTAATGTTGGATTTGATGAAGGGTTTTTATATGAATGTCTTGGGGGTGTTGCAAAGTGTTGATTAAAGGTTTTACCACTGATTTTCCTGCATGATTTCATCTCTAAATTGCATGCTCTTTTACCCATATTACAGACCCCTAACGTGTTTGATAAAATTTCCAGTTATGGTTTCTTGAGGAATTGAAGTTCCAAAACATGAGATATGATATTAATGATATTATGATGATGAAATGAGCTTATATACATGATTATTCCTACATGAGGTATTGCATTAGAGATTATGATGAATCCTATATAAAGTGTTGCATAGACCATGCCCGATCCGGGTGGACTAAAACCCTGGTAACCTAGAATGAGGGTTAATACTCACATCTACCTAGGTGATGGGGTAGCAATATAACTAACCTAGAATGAGGGTTAATACTCATCTCCACCTAGGTGATGGGGTGGCAACATCACCAACCTAGAATGAGGGTTAATACTCATCTTCACCTAGGTGATGGGGTGGCAACATTACCAACCTATCGAGGAGTTCGTACCTTGTAAAGCTAGCTTGGTCTCATCTTCACATATGATATTCTATATGAGCATGGATTACCTAAGAATTTTTTAATTATGAATTGATCATACATGACATATTGTTATATCATGCCTATTGCTTATTGTTATGCATATTGATTATGAAGCTTGTCTCTTGTTATTGTATCCCACATACTTAGTACATTTAAATGTACCAACACATACTCTTGCTTACGTGATATCACCATGTAGGAACTGGTGTCCAAGTTGATCCTCCTCCTCCATGTGACTAGACAATGCTATTCCAAGCTTGTAGGTGAGTCCTCTATTTTGGGGTCTTTAGTTTATGTTTTCCTCTTATCTATGTATTGAGACACTATCTTATGTTCTATTTGACTATGAGGGTGAGCCCGGTTGCTTTGTCTTGGCCACCATTCAATCTATGTATTTAGAGGTGTTTGTTGGACGTGTTGTGTATTCATGTATGAGCTTTGATTCTTAACTCTTGATTATAGCATTTATACAAGCTTTCCCTTAGTCCCATTGTCCCTATTCTCAATCTATATGTTTTTGAATGTTTTCGCAACCAAGGATGTGTAATGACAAGTTAAGAGGCTTATTTAGGGTACCTTCGTGTTCTCCATTCGCCGTGTCACATCTTGGATTTAGGCTTGGATCGTGACAAACTTGGTATCGAAGCACTAGGTAGATAGATCCTAGAGTCCAACACACAACATTGATTAGAGTCCTATTCATGGTTGTGAAGCGTGCCATGAATATGAATAGCAAACTATGAGGCGTTTTAGGAAATATTTCCCTTCTTCGTATCCTAAGTAGTGCTATAGATTTGTGATAAGTATTCCCCCCTAACGATTATACTTTCCTATGCTAGATCATGCCAAATACTAGAGCAAGACGGGTCCAAACTCTCGAGGAGCAACCTACCACTGGTGAGCTTCGGGATGCTCTTACTATGCTTGCCCAAGTGGTGGCCAACCAAGTCTAACAAGGGGCCCAAGCTCCATATGCTACTATCCCAGATACTAGGTTAAGGGACTTCATGAGGATGAATCCTTTGGTTTTTCATGGGTGAAAGTGGATGAGGATCCACAAGATTTTATTGATGAAGTCTATAAAATCTTGTCAATCATGGGTGTCGAGACAAATGGCAAGGCGGAGTTGGCGGCGTACCAACTCAAGGGGGTGGCCCAAATTTGGTTTGATCAATGGAAAGGTTAGAAGTGGAATGGCTATGTGGGGCTTTGAGAGGAATTCAAATTGGCCTTCCTTAATCGGTTCTTCCCTCTTGAGCTTAGAGAAGCAAAGTTTGTTGAATTTATGAACTTGAAATAAGATGGTATGAGTGTGAGGGAGTATGCCCTCAAATTTATCAAAGTATGCTCCTCATTTAGTGGCCGACCCTAGGTCAAGGATGAATAAGTTTGTTATGGGGTCTCCAATTTGGTAAGGGAAGAGTGTCGGTCTGCTTTACTTATTAGTGATATGGACTTGTCTCGGTCAATGACATATGCCGACCAAATGGAAGAAGAAAAGTTAAGAAAGAGGAGAGGCTATGAGGCCAAGAGAAATTGTACTGGGGGCAAGCTCAATAGGGGTGGTCGATTCCATTAAGGCCAAGGGCCTCCTCATGCTATAAATAAGGGGTTTGTCAATGACTTCTCTAGGCCTCAAGGTGTTGGTGGTGTGGATCCTATTGATATACGTACTACATGTGGGAAGAGTCCTAAGGGCCTATGTTTTAAGGGATCCAATGCATGTTTTGAATGTGGGGAGCTTAGTCACAAGAAGGTAGATTATCCTAGACACTGTGGCAAGGTTAGGGGTGCAAATACGATTCTATTAGGTCAAGGTGGTCCTCAACATGGTGCCCCAAGGCACAATCAATTCTATGCTCTACATGGGAGGCAAAGGGTTGGTGAGGTCCCCGATAGTGTTACCGGTATGTTAAAAATCTTTGATCTTGATGTATATGCTTTGATTGATCCAAGTGCCACCCTCTCCTTTGTTACCCCCTTTATTGCTAAAAAATTTCATGTTGCATCGGAGTTGTTGCATGAGTCATATAAGGTATCTACTCTTATTGGTGCATCTATTATTGCTAGGAGGGTGTATAGAAATTGTCTAGTTTATATCTTACATAAAATCTTACCTTGTGATCTTGCTGAATTAGATATGGTTGATTTTGATGTTATTCTTGGGATGGATTGGTTGCATGCATACTATGCTTCTATTGATTGTAGAAACCCTAGGGTCAAGTTTTAATTTCCAAAGGAACCCGTCCTTGAGTGGGAAAGTCATGATATGGTAGTGAGGGGTAGGTTCATCTCATGTATTATCTGTAGGGTTAAGCTTCAATTTCTGAACGAACTGGTTCTTGAGTGGAAAAGTCATGATGTAACAGTGAGGGGTAGGTTCATCTCATGCATTAAAGCCTATAGGTTGATTTCCAAGGGGTGTTTGCATCATCTTGTGACAGTCAAAGACGTGGAGTCCAAAGTCCCTTCCATTGAGTCAATTTCAATTGTAAATGAATTTCTTGATGTCTTTCCAAATGACCTTCCTAGTATCCCTCCCAAAAGTTAGATAGATTTTGGCATAGATCTCCTTTCTGATACCTAACCTATCTCCATTCCCCCTTACCGCATGACCCCGATGGAGTTGAAGGAGTTAATGAAGCAATTGAAAGATTTGTTAGAGAAGGGATTTATTAGACCTAGCCAATCACTTTGGGGATGCTCCGGTGTTGTTTTTAAAGAAGAAAGATGGGTCATTTAGAATGTGCATTGACTACCAACAACTCAATAGGGTCACTATAAATAATATATATCTTTTTCTAAGGATTTATGATTTGTTTAACCAATTCCAAGGGACTAGCTTTTTCTCTAAGATTCATCTTCGGTCGGGGTACCATCAAGTAAGGGTGAGGGAGTGTGCTCTTCCAAAGATGGCCTTTCGGACTAGGTATGGGCATTATGAATTTGTGGTGATATCCTTTCGATTGACTAATGCGCCGACCATCTTCATGGACCTAATGAATAGAGTCTTCAAGCCTTATCTCGATTCCTTTGTTGTGGTCTTCATTGATGATATTTTAATTTATTCACATAATAGGGAAGAACATATAGGCCATTTGAGGGTCGTATTGCAAAGATTGAGGGATGAGAGATTGTATGCTAAATATGACAAGTGCGAATTTTAGTTGAAGGAGGTTGCATTCTTGGGTCATGTGGTGTTTGGGAATGGTATACAAGTGGATCCTAAGAAAACCGATGTGATTAGGAATTTTCCTAGACCATTGATCCCAAACGATATTAGGAGTTTCTTGGGCCTTGCGAGTTACTATAGAAGGTTTGTGATTGGGTTCTCCATTATTGCTTTTCCTATAAAAAAGTTGACTCAAAAGAAGGTTAAGTTTGTATGGATCGATAAATATGAGAAACGTTTCTAGACATTGAAAGATAGACTTGTGTCAGCTCCTATATTGTCACTACCAGATGGACTTGAGGGTTTTATTGTGTATTGTCATGTATCTAGAGTTGGTTTCGGTTGTGTACTAATGCAAAATAATAAGGTCATAGCCTATGCTTCTAGGCAACTCAAAGTGGATGAAAAGAACTA
>DF368768.1:1184-16258 GCA_000787875.1 Solanum virginianum
ACTAAAAAAATATTATTCATTATCGGATCACCCTAGGCTTCACTTGACTCAGATTCCATTTGAGTCTAGTCTCGCCTAAAATTTTCAAATCACTATCTAAAAGGTTTTCTGACCCAATTCCTTCACCATTGATCTATTCATAACAATCGAATAGGACCGTTACACACAACTACCACCAACACTATCAATTGCTACCATCATGGCGATCACTATAACACCAACAACTTCCACCATTACAACTATCACCATCAGCATTATTAGCTACTAACAACACCATTACTACCATTAATACAAGTCATCTTCATCATCACTACTACCAAATATAAATTTTTTTTATTAAATAATAGTTTTATTTTATCAACGAAATATTTTTCTAATTGGTAATTCATTTTTTTATTCGCATTGTATATTTAATTATGTTTACAAATAAATAAATTATGCATGTTTAGATATTGAAAAATAAATAGTTTTAATTACTTGGTATTTAAATCTAAAAATAACATTTTAATTATTTCAATGTGTATTTATATTTAGACATGTTAATCGAAGACATGGATAAGTAATTAGGCTGCCATACAAAAACTAAGAATAATTCTTTTTCCAAAGCTCCCAATAATATTCTTAATTAGTTGATCTTGTGAATATTACTTAATTTTAATTGCAGTGTCAGCAAAAACAAATCCGATGGCATTATTAAAAGTGCCTCATCTGGTGAGCAGAAGTGTTAATACGGGCCGGCCCACCCTATTCGGGCTAGTTTTTACAGGTTTTGAAATTTGACAGGTTAGGTCGGGCTGGTCCCTTTTTTATGGGCTAGAAAATAGCTAACCCAACCCATTTGTATGTGGGTCACGGGCTTTGTCGGGCCCTCACATTTTTATTCTTATATTTTTTTAATAAATTTTTAAATTAAATTATAATTTAAACATATTAAAATAAATAGCTACAAGACAATATTACATAGTATTAGTATTACTATTACTCCCTCCGTCCATCTTTACTTGTCCACTATACTATTTTAAGATATCTAACAATACTTGTTCGTTTTATGAAATCAAAAGATAATTTCACACTAAGTTTGTAGTTTATCCTTATCATTAATTATACTTATTTTCTTGTTATTAATACTTATCCACTTCATGAAATCAAACAATAATTTCAAACTTAATTTTTAGTTTACCCTTATCATTAATTCTAGTAATTGTTTTCTCGTTATATTTTTCAAAACATTATAATTGCTATATTCAAAAGGTGATTTAGTAAATTGCTCATATTATTTACTGTTTTTTAATCCTTGTGCTAAATCAAAGGACAAGTAAAGATGGATAGAAGGAGTACATATTACAAAAATATAATTTGTATCTAAATTTTAATATTTAAAAATTTTAAATAAACTTTGAACTTGGACTCTTATTATCTATAATACTCTATTTTATTTTTATTTTTAATTATTTTTTAATTCAGCCCATGGGCCGACCCAACCCATATTATAAAAGGCCCACAAATCAACAAACTTATTCAGGCCGGGTTAAAAAGCCCATTGTTTAAATGGGCTCAAAAAATCATAGCTCAGCCTGCTAAATCCCGGATTACGCCAGGCTGGCCCAACGGGCCTAGCCCATATTGACGGGTCTACTGGTGAGCAAGTGCAAACTAATTTTAGTTGCATTATATTTTACCAGAACTAATGAGGCTAGCTTACCCTTATATATATACTAGTTACGAAAATTTTGTGTTATACACCGACCCAATATTTATTCATAAATTTATCTTTTATATGATATTAACTAAATAACATTAAATTATTTCATCTACTAATACACTTAATTAATATATGCATTATTTTTTCTAATGCACTCTACTAAATGGCCTCAAAGTGTAAAATAAGTACCTGATAAATATGGATAAATTTTAAGTGGTATAGATTAAATAATTTTAAATTTGTATTCTAATATATATCTGTGCACATGTGTATGTGTGAGTGTGTATGGAGAGGAGAATAGTGAATCATCTCTTTTTATTGTGCAAATATAATGTGAAGAGGTTTATTGAGATGTCCATAGTTAAAATATTTTTTGTCAAGATTGTTGATTTTTTATCAAAAACGGTTATAAAATATACACAAATATCATGAACGTTCAAAATAATAAAGTTATAATTGAAGGATATGAATTTAAAACTAAAAGTCATAGCTCAAACAAGTCTCATTATTTTAGTAAAATAGTATGACTAATTAAATTAAAGTACAATAAAAAAATAAATTTTTTATTTTTTTAATGAAAATATCCTTGCTGATGCAGACACGTCGACGGAGATGTGCCTACTTAAGCTTCAACTGGTATGATAGTAAATCATCTCTTTTTTTCATGCAAATATAATGTGAAGAGGTCTATTGAGATGTCTACAATTAAAATATTTTTCATCATTGATCATTAATTTTTTACCCAAAGTAATTATAAAATAAACACAAATATCATCAATATTCAAAAAAGTAAAGCTATCATTAAAAGATATGAGTTTAAAAGTAAAGGTCATAGCTCAAATCAGTCTCATTATTTTAATAAAATAATATAACAAATTAAATTAAAATATCCTTGCTGAAGCACATACATGTTCTTGCTTCAGCTTCAAACTGTCTCAGAGAAAGAGAAAGAGAATTGATATTTATGTGTGTGTATATATATTCCAAACATATACATGTGGAAGCCAAAGATGGATGTGTAACTAGAACGGCCTTATATATAGAGTCATGGTTTTATTCATCTAACATCGATTTAATTATTGAACTTACCAAAGTTTTAGTCTAAATAGGACGTATCTGAAAGCCATATCTCACTAGTAATTTGATTTGTCAAAAAAAAGCATGAGGGGTTTCTAGAATCTACTACTATATGTTAAGATTCCGAAAGGTAAACCTCAACTAACTTAGCTTTGACATTCTTAAACTTTAGCAATACCTTTGTCTTTGGTCTTTGCTTTAATTTGTCTGATGAGTGATGGCTAAAACCAGTCTTTATCCGAAGGAAACAACTTCTAGAAAGTATAGTATATTATTCTTTGGGTTCAAAATAATTGATGTTTGCAGATCAACTAAAGAATTTCCAAAAATTTAAGAGAAATTTTGACTAAAATATCCTGAATTATGATTGTCTTTATTTTTAGGTTGACATAATTATTGTGCCAATTTTGAATATGTCAAAGTTAAAATTTCAAAAAATTATTTTCTCAATTTTCTAAAATATTAGTTATTTTGAATCAACTTTTAAAAGCGAAAGAAAGCATCAGTTATTTTGAATGGAAGAAGTATACCAGTAATCTTTCTCTTCACTACTTAATCAGCTGCATAAGAATGTCAGTGTGAATTGATCATAAATTGTTGAAGAAAATTGCATGTGACTAAAATTTGAATACGTTAATAATTGAAAAAAAAAATCAGACATTGAAGGTGTGTTTGGTACGGAGCAAAACAATTTTATTTTTCAGAAAATGTTTTTCACTTTTTCATATTTGATTAATTTAAATATTTTTCAAATTAATTTCTTTTTAAAAAAATTTTAAAAAATATTTTTCAAAACTCTCCCTCAACCTCAAATTATTCCACCCCTTTTTAAAAAATATTTCACATTTTGAAAATTTATTTTTTCGCCTCATCCCTACCCTTCCCCCTCCCCCTTCCAAAAAAAGCATTTTTTTTATTTCAAAATTTATTTACCCGACTCACTACCAGTGCCCCACCCTTACTATCCTCACCCCAAAAAACTTCTTTACAAAATTTAAAATACTAAATTTTAAATTTTTTATTTTTTTAAAAATACTAATCACAAGCGCTCTTGCCTGCACGGGTTCAACAGATAATTTTTAATTTCAATTTTTGTGATACAAATAGATTTTTTAAACGTATTTTCAAATTTTAGAAGCAAAGAAATATAATTAAACTATTTTGAAAATATTAAATTAACAACCCACAAGTTATTTTTAGCAGGTCCCATACAATAGTGGTGAAGAAGCAGACAGCTCGCGCAAAATAATTTATCTGGGCTAATATTGTTAAATTATAATTGAAACAACCAAAGAAATATAATCAGGCTGCTTTAGAAATATGAAATTAAGAAACTCACAAAAAATAATTTATCACAGCTAGCATTGCAAAATCATAATTGAAGCAGCTGAAGAAACATAATGAAACTACTTTCAAAATATTAAATTAATGAATAAGCAAATTATTTTTTCGGATCTCAGAAACTCACAAAAATAATTTATTATAGCCATGCAAAAAAATTTGTCAGGATTAATATTGTAAAATCATAATTGAAGCAGCCAAAAAAATATAATCAAGCTACTTTGGAATATTAAATTAAGAAACTCACAAAAAAAATAATTGAGTTGCTTTAAAAATATCAAATTAAGAAACTCACAAAAATAATTTATCGTGTCTAATATTGTAAAATTATAATTGAAGCAATATTGTAAAATCATAATTATAGTAGCTGAAGAAATATAATGAATTGCGTTGAAAATATTAAATTAATAAACCCACAAATTAATTTTACGGGTCTCATATAATTACGGCGAAGAAACAAATAACTCAAGTAAACATATTGACGGAGATGTGTCTGCTTGAGCTGCTTCATTCACACTTCTATATATTAATATTTCAAATTTACCCCAGTCTTACCCGTCCCCTTACCAGACCCTCTCCTACCCCCACCCACAAAAATAAATATATAAAAATTTATTTTTGAAAATATTTCAGATTTTAAAAATCTTATTCTTTTTATCCACTCCTCCACCTACACAAAATAAAAAACTTAAAAACTTATTTTTAAAATATATTAGATTTGTAAAATTTCATATATTTTTTTTACCCCGCTACCCCACCAACCCACACCCGCAATGCTACTCCCCAAAAAAATGTAAAAAATTATATTTTGAAAAAAGTCAAACTATTTGAAAGTTAATTCTGGAGTCGAGAAGTCTAATATTAAAAGTCAAATTTGAGTCATCTTGGGTCCCCTATTAGGTGTCAAGGTCGGGTTATTGGGATTGATTTTCATGTCAGAAATAAGTTTTTGAAAAATATTTTCTATTCTCTGGAAAAAAAATAAAAAATATTTTTTAAAAAAATTCTCATTTATTAACCAAACAATAGAAAATATGTAAAATATTTTTTGAAAAATATTTTCTACTCACTAATTAAACATAATAAAATAAATTGTAAACCAACTTATTTTTAAAAAAATATATTCTCCTTGGTACCAAAAATACAACCTGAGACTGAATTTTTTTTACCCAAAATAGTCTAATTACTTTTTTTATTGAAAATGGACACTCGATCATTTTTATTACTGGCGAAGTGCAAATACAAATAAATACATTAATTCTCTTCTTTTTCCCAATTGAAGAACCTTAGACTATACAAGTTGGTGCATCTAGCCGACAAACTCTTCTTCGCACCGCGGTAATATTGTTTAGTCTTTCTTCTTTTGTAAGTACTAGTTATAATGTGTTGTATTTATATATCATATTAATAATAAATATATATAAAAAAATAAATTATTGTGTCTATGTTATAATATTAAGTATAAAATTTTAAGAAATAACATTCTGGACCACATATGAAACTCTATCAGAAACGATAGTCTGGACTCAATAGAGCTATCAAAATTTGATTTCGAGATCTCCTTGATCCAAAACCCGATAAAACTCATCAAAATTAGTTAAAACTTAAAATATCCAAAATGCTCTCGGAAACTCTAAATATTCCAACGAGACCATTTCTAGCATTAGTTTCACCATGTAGAACCAATAGAGCTGTTAGAATTTTGATTAGAGCTTTCAAACTTCGAATGTTGATCAAAGTCAAACTATGATCCAAATTCAATTAAAACTGAAACTTTGGGTCCAAAATCTTCGTTTTAACTCCAAATTCAGCTCCACCAGGTCTCCTAGACCAGACTTCGCATACCAGAGTTAATGGAATAGATAAAATTGCATTCCATCAACCGAAGCTCAAGATGGCCTTAAAACTCAAAATTTCAAACTTTAAGCCTTTGAAAATTTTTTCTTTAGCAAAATTCTAACTTTTCGCAAGGTTTTCGAAATTTGACTTTTCAACTCAATCAAAAATGACTCAAAGCAACTTTCAAGAAAGGTAAAATGATTATTTAGCTGAAAATTCACCTTCGGGATCATTACATTCAAGTTATCCCAACTTGAAGATAATAATTTTAATTTAATTTATAACTCACTAAACTAAGATTACGTCATCATTGCAACTCAATAAAAAAACTCCTAATACATGAACTCTATGATAGGATCTACTTCTTCAATCTTCTGGTAGTACTTGAAAAGTCAATCTTATAGTTATCTTTTTTGCTCTATAGTGTGCACAAGTATTATGGAAAACTTAGCATCTATTTAAGTATAACTCTTCAGAGAATCATTCTTCACTTTAATTCATCACATATTTGTCTCCTTGAATTTTATCATGAAATTAACTTCATCCATTCCTTTATTTCTGCACATTTCTCTTTACTTATTTTATGAACTTGCTACGGATTCAACAATTTAGGATAGTGTATCTATGAATGAGGTTGATTTACCTGTTTCATATCACTTTATCAATTACATAAAACTCAATAAATTTATGTGGGGTTAGAATAAAAAGATCAATGTATAGATGTCAAATAAATTAAAATGAGACAAAAAGAGCAGTATCAGTTTGATTTTGATACTATAATAAAATGAGGTCTAAAGGAGTAAGTTATCAAACCATTTAACCAATCATACTATAAATTTGTATATTCCAAAAGTATAGTAGTTCATCTCACATATTACAATGCATATAGACTTCACGCATTAGAAAAAATAATTTATGAAGTTATTTTATTTATTATTATTATCTTGTTTAGAGTATTTTTTTTAATACATGTATAACTAACTCAAGCAATAGTTATTTGATCTATTTGTTATTATGTTATGTATAACTAATACAAGAAAAAACTATTAGCAAGGAAGGTTTTCTAATGCATACATTAGCATGGTTAAAGACACAATTGCTTCTCACATTGTTTCACATTCTGATGATATTTTTATAAATAAATTACCTTTTTGGGGAAAAAGAATTATACAATGCATACTATTTTTAATACGTCAAATCAAATATTGCATAAAAAAAATAATATCTTAGCATAAGTAATGCAAGCGTAATTACTAGCAATATTACTAATAAATCATATTCAACACTAGTCTTATACACCCTTTCGGGGAGATGAACACAAGATGGGGTTACTTTGAATTAATAGCAGCCACGATACACTCCCTCAATTCAGGCTTGTTACTCAAACTGCTGGTGAAGAAAGCAATTGAAAACTTAGTAATGTTATAGAATTTGGTGCCTGAAAGTCCAAATAAAGAAATGAAACTTCATATTCACCAACCAAACATACTAGTATTAGGGAACAAGCACCTAAATTTGATAGTACAACATTTTTCTGATTAAACGAACCAACAAAAAATAATTTATTTGAACTTGATATATTTAATATGGACCATAAAATATAAATTCTAGATCGTCCTCCTAAATTTTTTTCATACATAAGCGTAAGTGACAAATTAAATGAAATACAAGTACGCATTCTTTCAAAAACTAATATATTTTTAATTTCTCTCCCATTTCATTTGACCTAATTATTATTTTGAGAATCTTTAACTTTAGTTTTCTTAATCGTTTCTATAAATATTTGACGGCAATTTTTAGGTATGAGTTAGTTCCTTATACTTATTAGTTGTAATTCCCTCTTCCCTAATGCTTTTACTTTTTGGCTTGGAGCAACATCTTATAATTTATTCTTTACACGCTTTTTATTACTTCCTCTATTTTATTTATATGACACCTACAGTACTTTTTATTTTTAATTTATTAGTAAAATTGTCATTTTTATATATTTAGAAATTATTTAACTTTAAAATTTCTACCTGGGTGAAGTAAAGCATAAGCAAGAAGATGATATAAAAGTCCATATCAGATGTATAATGGTATATATTGACTGAAAGTTATGGTTACCTCATAGATATAGCTAAATCAATGTAAGAATGAGATGAACACAAGATAAAAGATGAGTTTTCAATCATTAAATTTTGACATTAGTTTTGTAGCAGCTTTCTTATTACTAAAGCAATTGAAAACTATATAACGTTATAGGAATTTGGTGCCTCTAAGAGCCTTACCGTAATTTTTACTTTATAGTGATTACGTGGTCGTTGTTTTGCCAACCCAATATACTAGAATTAGAGGACAAGTACCTTAGTTTAATTTGATAGTACAACTTTTCTTTAACAATAGTTGTTATCATTCAAGAAAAAGACATCAAAGTGCTGCTTCTTGTTGCATGCAATTACGAAAAAACTTTTTCTTTTTCCTCCTCCAAATGTCCACCTTCCTATCTCATTTTATATCATATTCTTTAACTTGTTACTGTATTAAAAAAAAAAGCTTTTAGAATTTGTGAGGTTGAATAGTGAAACAAGTTAGATTATTTTTAATTATACTAACTAGTAAGGTTACCTTTTTCAAGGTAAATTAAATAGAAAGGGAACTCCTCACAAAAAAAGGATGATGAAGGAAGTAGGCGTAACTCCAAAAATATATTTACTTTAAATTTGTCAAAATAGGGTGGAGATGCGGGGGATCGAACCCCATGCTTCTCGTATGCAAAGCGAGCGCTCTACCATTTGAGCTACATCCCTAGCCCGTTAACAATCTCTTAAATGGTCTTTATTTAGTGAAAATTTTGTATGCCAAGCTAGTGGCGAAGGTGCGATTATTTTTTAGTCTCGATTTATGGAATATCGATAGATTTTTTCTATATATTTTTTAAAATATTATAAAATTATAATTGAAGCAGCTAAAGAAATATTGTGAAGTCGTTGAAACAGACACGTCAATACACAGCTGCTTTGAAAAGATTAAATTAAAAAATCCACAAATTATTTTTTGTTCGCTCACTGGAAGTCGCATATAAATTATTTTTTAATCTCAATTTTATGTGAAATCGCTAGATTTTTCCTATATATTGTAGAAGATACCATAAAATTATAATTGAAACAACTAATGAAATATTATAAAGTTTCTGAAGCAGACATGGCAATACACAACTGCTCTGAAAAGACTAAATTAAAAAGTCCACAAATTATTTTTTGTTGACTCACCAGAGGCTGCAATACAAATTATTTTTTAGTCTCGATTTATGTAACATCAATAGATTTTTTTATCTATATTTCAAAAATTATTATAAAATTATAATTGAAGCAACTAAAAAATATTCTGAAGTAATTGAAGCAGACACGTCAATACGCAACTGCCTTGAAAAGATTAAATTAAAAAATTCACAAAATAGTTTTTATTGGCCCTATATAATAAAGGAGAAAAAGCAGGCAACTGAAATAGGCAGGACAATCGAAAGCTGCTCAAACAGGCAGCTACGACCAGAAGGTGCTGCCTTATTCTCTTATTAATAAGTAGTAAAGTAATGTATATTTTATATATTGTTATACATTAAATTTCATAAATGTTGCTGTAAAATAAAATTATCTCCATGCAATTGAAAACTTAAAATTTGGCTACGCAAATAATAGACAAATAATTTATTTATCAGGAATGTGTTATTGTGTTTTGGACTAAACATTTGGAATGTAAATGTTGAATTATATATATTTTTGCAATATAAATTAAGTAATTGTATTTTTTGGGAAATTTTTCATATGTATTTCATTTTTTTTTTTTGGGGGGGGGGGGGGGGGGGGGGGCACCTTAATATTACAAAGTAGTCCTAATAGGACTTTCTCAAGTTTCAAATATACAACAATAGATTTCTAACAATACCTAACAACTAATAAATTAATTTTAAAAAATATAAAAATGAATTAAAATAATTTCTAATTAATTAATAATATTCTTTCCTTAAATATAATATTTTATAATTTTCATGAGATATCACTCCCTTGATTTTCTCTCAAATAATTGATCATTAATTTGATTGCTATTAATCTCCTAATTAGTAGTATCACTCTCTTATTTTTGTTCTTTTTTCGTCCTTCTTTCTATGATTTTTTTTTACTGCTTTGAAGATTGATTTATTTTTATTTAAAAATATTTTTAATTAATTAAAAAATAAAAAAAGAAAAAAGAATCAAAATAATTGTTAATTAATTAACAGTATTCTTTTCTTAAAAACAGTTTTATAATTGGCATGAAATGTAACTCCCTTGATTTTCTCCCACGTAGTTGATCACTATTTTAGCTGCTATCGATCTCGTAATTAATGGTATCACTCTCGTATATTTACTCTTCCTCCATCCTTCTTTCCACAAATTTTTTTATTGCTTGGACAACTGAAATCAATTTTTGTTATTTTACTGTTGAAAATTATTATTTTCCTATAAAAAACTTTTGTTTTTTTTTATACGTACTGATGCCCTTTCGTATTGCATCATTTTATGATGCAGGTTCAGGTATCTACATGATAGCAGACATTTAGTAAGACAGTTTTTCAGAAGCAGTTGGTGAGACCTCTTTGCTTTCAGAGTACTCTAGTGAGTTTAGTTTATATATTTATTTTACAGCTAGGTAGTTGTGGGTCTTGTTGCGGCACCCATCTTCAGTATAGTAGAGGCTTCATTGACAGAGTTAGTGAGTCAGTCTAGCCTTTTCATTCAGACATTTTAAGCATTATTACTATTTGTATAAAGAGATATTTTCAAACTTTGTATAAAGTATGATTGAGATTCTTTAATTTTATTAAATATTTTAAAAGGTTCATCTTGTAAAGTTTCTGCATGTATGTTAAAGTTTCCAGTTGAGTAAATCAGCGAGGCCAAGGGTTTACTTGGGAACTAGCAATGATTTTTGAGTGCCGTGACGTCCAAGGTATAGACTCGGGGCATGACAAACTTGGTATCAGAGCACATAGTTCAAGTGTCCTAGGGTCTTAGTTATGAATCTGAGGGCTCCACTTCTATAAATGAGGGATTATTGACATCTAAGAAATGTTTCCCTTCTTTCACATTTTAAATAGTGCAATAGAGTTACTTTCTAAGAAATTTGTTCAGATTCGTGCATCTATCCAAATTCGTTCGACTACCTCTCATATGTAAGGTTATTGGGATAGAAAAGCCCAGATCCCTATTAATGAGTTACCTTCAGATAAAGTATTCAGAAAGTAAAGAAATTGCACCAAGTTTGAAAGGAGCCAACTAACATACTTAAGTTTATCGATCCAAAATAATGCACTCTTATTCATATGAATCGTGTGTTTGAGCTAGAGCAAGATATGATGTATTTTTCAGACTTTGTTCTTTAAATTGTTCTACAAATATTATTCTTGAGAGGAAAGTTAAGTTATACCTCTAAATACTCAGTAGTATTCCCTCCCTTTGAGAGAAAGTGATTGAAGGCCTTTGTAAACCATACATGCTAGAATAATCCTAGAGCTAGAAAGATGTAGAAATCATGAAGAGTGAAAATAGTAACTGCTTGAAATTGGTAGCTAAGAGTCATGTGGTGATAAGTCAAGTCCCTCCTAAGTTTTGGTTAAACAATAGTAAGTATCGTCTAGCTTCCATGATAAGATAGAGTAAGAGTTGTTAGTTAGTATGAGATAGTGCACACTCAAATAATAAAGAAGTTGATGTTGGCGTTGCATTGTGTTAGTAATGATAAGTATAGGTGTTGAATAGAAGAACAGAGCGCATAAGGTGGTAGATCTAAACTAAGCTCATGATTTTAAAAGAAAAGTCATATAAGATTTATAGATTTATGAGCTTAGCTAGGTAAGGAGGTACAATGGATGAGTAAATATTATTTAACTTATAAAGGGAGTATGATGATAGACTATACTTAGATAGATCATGAGATAAAGATTAATTTCTTATCATGAGATTTAATGGTTTAACATTTTTTAGACTTTATCTAATAGTTTAGAGTTAGTACAGTATATGAGGAGTGTGGATGTATATGTAATAAGCTTGGACTTTAAGTGAGCATCATGAAAAAAAAGGGATAGCAAGATGAGAGTGACACTATTAGTTGGAGATTTGGTCTAGTAGGCTTGAAATATCATAAGCGAGAAAGGAAGATATCGACTTGGAAAAAGTGTGTGGTTACGAGTATGACGAATCTGACCCTTAATTGAAAATAGTGAATTGAGGTTAAGTCATTAGATAAGAAAAGGGTCTAAGATGTATATCCAAGATAGTTTATAACAGTGAGAGACTTTAAGTTTATGAGTTACAATGGTACCTAGATAGTATATTTGAGATGTCAATGTGGAGTAGGCTAATGTAGACATCCCCTATTACCCTTAAGAGTTGGGTCAAACGGGGTTAGCTATAGATAATGAGGAACCTCCCATTATAGTCCAAGTTTTCTTTAGTCAAATATATGTGAACATAGAAGATGATCATTAACAGACTAAAAACAAAGAGGTTAGATCGTAAGAGTCATAAAATATAATTGTGATGCCAATAAGAGCAAAAAGTATAGATAGATGCCTACAAAGATAGAAGAAAGTTAAGAATAGTATCTCAAAATAAAGTCTTAGTAGCAATTTTACATCTTTAAGTATAATACAACAGGAGGATATAAACATTTTGTATATAGTGGTGCTCCAATCATGTGGAGGATTGTGCTTATAGCTTAGTGAAGAGAATTAGTTCACAGACTTAGAGAGGTAACCTTTAAGCTAAGAGGAGGATGTTTAGGTAATAAACCAAAATAGATCTTGAACTTTTGATAGTGATAAGTTGATCAGAATGAGACATCAACACTTTTCTATTTTATATATTCCTTATACTTCATCGTAATGATACTTTATTTCTATCTTATGCAAGGGCACTATGTCCATGATCAAGACCCATGTACTTCACGTTGATCCATGTTATGCTCAACTCTTAAAGTGAGAAGTGATAACTTCATTCGACAATTCTGATCTGATAGCCTTATGTTACACAAGACAAGACTTGAGCTTCATAATATTTATAGTTCCATAAATTCATGATAGGCTCTAAAACACTAGTGGTATCATATTATGTTATGAATGTTCTCAGATCAGATTTCTTGATTGAATTGTGCTTATGATATTTTACTCTAAGGCTTCTAATAATTCTTTCTTTTGGTATTGATAGTAATGTTGATGATAGTAGATGAGTTGTGACAGATGAAAAAGAATGGGTGTCACTTATGGTGACGGTTATAGTATATTTATTTCATTTAAGGTTTCAGACAGGGAGAAAAAAGATGAGATCTTGTTGCATGTCATAAATAGGTAAGAATATATTAGTGTGCCTCATGATAGGAGTTAATGTAATTGCGGGTGTAGAGGTACTAAAGTGGGTATAAAAATTCTTAAATGATGTTGCCCTCTAAGAATCTATAAAGTAATTAGAATGATAAGCTTGAACGTGTGATTGTCATTATGTGAGTGATAACCACAGGCTATTAATGATTTTTACAATGGATTCCAAGTAGATGCATAGAAGTAGTATTCTCTAAAAGAAAGTCTCTATGAAAGTGTAAAACATAATCCTTATAGATTAGATTGGTATAAATATGATCATCTTATGGGTAGCATTTTGTGACTTTGAGTTAGGTTTAAACATGATAAGAGTATGCAATAGACTTAGGTGATGATGAGAGTTACAAGCTTTAATCAATGAAGTGTAAAACTCAAGAAGAAGAGCATAGTTGGTGAGAGTGACTGCGTTGAAGGCTAACAATTGGATCTTTTAGTACATCGTAGTTCTATCCTTATATCAGGGCAATAACATTCTTTTAGAGTCTTCAGAAATTTTGATGGAAGTGTTTGAGATGGTAACCTTCTTCTCAATACATATATGATGTCCATTAGCTAGTTGAGTTCCCACCTTAAGTGATATTCATCCTTGAGTTGAGTATTTGAGTTATTGTATTCTATTTATCCCTTTCTATGATGATTTTGAAGGTAAATTTTCACCTCTATCCTAGAGGTTGATATTCATTTCGGTTCAGCAATGTTGCAAGTCTAAATTCTTTAGTAAAGTTCATGCCTTGAGTGAACCATAGTGTCCTTACCATTCGAGGACAAATGATCCCAAGGGAGAGATATTGTAACACCCTAGAAATTACTTGTCACGACCCAACCTATGGGCCGTGACTGGTACCCGATTGGGGCACCCGAACAACACTATCAAACCAGACTCAGATTATAATCACTATTCACTTATGGAAATTTCGGCAGAGTTTCCTCTGTTTTACTGACTAACCACCTGCAAACAGAAGATTTCCAGCTACTGGTGCAAACATACAAACAGACATACATATATACGCAGGCCGACAAGGTCACTGTTGCGGTTAAACCGCCCAACAAATACAGCATAAGTACGTACTACACAAACTAACATGTCCCACATTCACAGGTGTCCACAGACCTCTATACAGACTAGCATAATCAAAAGACGGGACAAGGCCATCGTCATACCCTTGAATGGACATAACGCAAAAAGGAAAGAGTAGCAAAGCTACCAAGTAGTTGCTCCGAAGCAAGGGAGCACTTCAAGCAGCAATCAGCATCCTAAACTGGAGGATCTCTTCCCGGTGCGTCCGAACCTGCGGGCATAAAATGCAGCCCCCGAAGAAAGGGGGTCAGTACGAAATACGTATTGAATATGTATAGCTGAAAGCACAAATATAATTAATAATAATAGAACAACAAAGGTATATATTTTTAAACTTATATACAACTTTTAAACAGAATAGGTCATTAATTAAAACCTCGAAGCACTTACTTGTCGAACTTAAAGTATATAGCAAATGAGGCCATCGCACCATATAAATGCATAACCCAGTAACATTGACCTACCCACTCCCCGTTATATACCACTGCGGAAATAACTAAAGCGAGTATACATAGAGAAAGCATACATCTACACTATCACAAGGTCCCTGTTCAGGGTCCAACTCAGTTTATGACATTTACCTTTCCCACATGCCAACCATAGAACAAGTGAACCATTATTTATATAAAATATTCAACTTCACA
>DF368767.1:8419-20558 GCA_000787875.1 Solanum virginianum
ATTATCTTCTACGTACATTCAAATATACTAACGCATACTCTTATATACATGATATTACTATGTAGGAATCGAAGCCCGAGTTGATCATTCTCCTCCTCCATGTGGCTAGTTCGGTGCTACTCAAGCTAGTTGGTGAGTTCTCATCCCTTGCCCTTGTTTTCTATATCTTTACATGTTACTTAAGTATTAATCTCTCTCCCTTAATCCCAAATCCCCTTGTTCATGTTTCTTATATTGTTTTACATTGCTTCCGCGACCAAGGATGTGTAATGATATGTTATGAGGCTTGTTTGGGGTTCCTTTAGGTTCTCCATTTGCCGGTCACGTCTAGGCCCTAGGCTTTGGTCATGACAAGGTACTCCAGTTCCTACATGGTAAAATCATGTAGGTAGAGAGTATGCGTTAGTATGTTTGAATGTACTAAGTGTGTACGATGCAATTCAACAAGATATAAGGCTGCATAGTCATAAGCAATTGATAAGTACAATATCAATATGGCATGCATGATCAATGCTTGGAGTAAAACATGTTTGTAAATCATATAACTTGCAAATATAGATTATATGTGTGGAAAGAGACCATAATCATAGACCAAGCAACTACTACTTGGAACCCATGGCATGTCACCCCCTCAATGAGATGATTGATGTATCTACCCATCAACATGGTAGTATAGGCATATCACCCCTCAACAAGGTGGTCAAGGTATCTACACCTCAACATAGTAGTACGGGCATGTCACTCCTCGACAAGGTGGTCAATGTATTTACCCCTCACCATGGTAGTACGAGCATGTCACCCCCCGACAAGGTGGTAAAGGTATCTACCTATCAACATGGTAATATTGGCATGTCAGCCCCCCTACAACAAGGTGGTTGAGGTATGTCACCCCCTCATCAAGGTGATTGGGCATGTCACCCCTAACAAGATATGGTCAACTTGAAACACTATAAATACTTTTAATGAATTCAATACAGACATACAATCCCTTAATCATCATAAAGTCACTTGACCTATAAACTATCTAATAGACCATCAATAACTTGAGAAATCTTATCAAGATATTTTATCAAACACTTGGTGGGTGTGTAATGCTAGTTCAAAATTGTGCAATTCAAAAGTGAAATAATATGAGAAAACTCAATGTAAATCAACCCACGAACATATAATAAAACCCTCATGAAAGATACCTTTAAATTATCATCAAATCTCATAATAGTTCATAGTTTCAAAGCTCAAAACATGCATAGTCTCAATAGCCAAAATCAATCCATAGTATTAACTTGAAATAGATAACATGCATACTCAATCAACATTTCATAAAATCCAACATAATTTATAATCAAAATCCATAATAAGAGATACCCATAGATGATACAACTTGAAAACATATAATTTTCATAAAAAGGGGGATTGGGCTCCATGGGTAAAAGGACCCAATGGATAAAACCCACACACCTTAAACTTGGTTTTTTTGTGGTGTAGACTTGAAGGAGACTTGAAGCTTGAATGGAGTTCTTGAGATCAAAAATTAAGCTTGGGGCACTTGATTTAGATGAAATACTTGGTTAAGGCTTGGAGAGGGTTTTGAGAGTGTCTTAAGTGATTTAGAGTTGAAAAATGGCTAAGTATAGGTGTTATCACGCATACGTGGGCATGGGGCTATGACCCCAAGGCCCTCGGGCCGAAATAAAAAACCAAGGAAAATAATACACTGGTCTGCGCCCTTGGTGCATCATGGACTAGATGTGAAGTTCGTCCAACACTAATTCATTCCCCTAGCACGTCGCGGCCAGGGGGCGAATGGCCACTAGAATTTGAATATTTGCAAAAATTATTTTTCACTACGGATCCTCTAAAATCGAGGTTATACTCATTTTCTACTAAATTTTACCCTTTGATCATGAATATGAAGTTGGATTTTTAATATCACGCATGAATTTTGAGATATATGGAAATTACGATTATGGACATTTTCGAAGCACATTTTTGGGGAATTTCAATATCTCCCCCTTGGGAATATTCATCCCCAAATGTCAAAGAAACATACATGAGAGAAGTAATCATGAAGATTTCAGTCCAACATGAATGCAACAAATGCATTTAAACATTATTTCAAAAATCTCAACATGAATGTCAAAAATCACCATAAACTTGTCAACATAGACATGAATGCATGCAAAATGACATACGGGCCGAAACTTAAGACTTGAAATCATATAGGGGACTTAAATTAGTACCTTCAGCTTGAGTAGAGTGGAAGAGATACGGATATTGCTTTCTTAGGTCTGCCTCAGCTTCCTATGTGGCACTTTCAACTTGTTGTTCCTCCAAAAGACCTTTACGGAAGCTACATCTTTGTTCCTCAACCTCTTCATTTGTCTATCCAAAATCTCCACCGGGACCTCCTCATAAGTCAAATTATCTTCTACAACATCCAAAGGCACTATAGCATTAGGGTCACCCACACACTTTCTTAATATGGATACATGAAAACTCTATGACCCACAAACCTTAGGCTTAACTTTCCCGTCTTGCCAAATCAGCCTATACCCTTCATAGGTGAGAGTTTCAAATAAGCCCAATCACCAACTTTAAACTCAATATCTCTTCTTCTCACATCGAAATAGGACTTTTGTCTACTTTAGGCTATTTTCAATCTCTCCCTAATCAACCTCACCTTCTCAAAAGCTTCCATGACCAAATCCCGACCTAGCAGAGCCATTTACCCCACTTCAAACCACCCAATCTGAGATCTACAACTCCTACCATAAAAAGTTTCAAAAGGAGCCATACAAATGCTTGAGTGGTATCTATTGTTGTAAGCAAATTCAAGGAGTGGAAGATATTCATCCCAACTACCCTTAAACTCCAAAACACAAGCTCTAAGCATATCCTCAAGGGTTTGGATAGTCCTCTCAGCTTGACCATTCGTTTGAGGATGAAAAGTCATGCTAAGCTCAAACTTGGTACCAAGACCTCTTTGGAAAGACCTCCAAAAGTGAGAAGTGAATTGAGAACTTGATCCAAAATGGCACCCCATGCAGTCTAACCAACTCATGTATATACAACTTGACATAATCTTTGGCATCATAAGTTGTTTTGACCGATACGAAGTGAGTTGAATTTATCATTCTATCCACAACAACCCAAATAGAGTCAAAATATTTCCTAGTCTTAGGCAACCCAACCTCAAAATCAATGTTTATTTCCTCCTACTTCCAAGTAGGAATCTCTATATCTTGAGCTAGGCCATCCAGCCTTTCATGTTCGCTTTCACTTGTTGGCAATTGTGACATCTGGATATGAACTTGGCAATGTCCCTCTCTATACCGCCTAACCAAACCACTTCCCTTAAGTCTCTATATATCTTTGTAGAATAGGGGTGAATGGAATAGGATGAGTTATGGGCCTTCTTAAAGATCAATTCTCTTAAAACACCCACATTTGGCATACAGAATCTACCTTGGTACCTAAGGGCACCATCTCCCCCTTGGGAGAAAACCTCCACTTTACCATCTCTCACCAAAGCCCTCAACTCTAGCAAGGCGGGGTCAAGATCTTGTCTTGCCTTTACCTTCTCAATCAAAGAAGATTTAGAACCATCAACAACCACTACACTACTATTTTTAACCTTATCAAACCTAACCTCTAATCTAGCCAACCGATAAAACCCTCTAGCCACCTTTTTGCCGCCATCATTAACATAATCTAGACTGCCATAAACATCCTTCTAAAAGTATCAGCCATAACATTAGCTTTCCCGAGGTGATAATGTATACTTATATCGCAATCCTTAAGGAGCTCTAACCACCTTTCTTGTCTCACGTTAAGATCTTTTTAGGTGAATACATATTAGAGACTCTTGTGTTTGGTGAACACATCAACATGAACCCCATACAAGTATTGACGCCAAATTTTCAATGCAAATACCATGACTACCAATTCGAGATCATTGGTGGGATAACTCTTCTCATACACCTTAAGTTGCATAGAGGCATATGCTATCACCTTTCCACTATGCAATAAGACACACCCCCAAACCAATTCTTGAGGGCTCACAATATACAACAAACCCTTCCAGTAGAGACAAAATAGGAGCGGAGACAAGCTTATCTTTTAAAGTTTGGAAACTCTTTTCACACTCATCGGTCCACATAAATTTTACCTTCTTTTGGGTCAAGTTAGTCATGGGAGAAGCAATAGAAGAGAAGTTATTTAAAAACTCCGGTAATAACCCGCCAAACCTAAGAAACTTCTGATGTCTGATAGACTCAAAGGTCTAGGCCAATTTCTAATCACCTCCATTTTAATGTCATCACCCGACACCATATGCCCTAGAAAACCAACCTCTTTCAACCAAAACTCACACTTTTCATATTTAGCGTACAACCTCTCCTCCCTCAAGATTTGCAACACCACCCTTAAGTGATCCATATGCTCCTCCTCACTACGGGAATAGATTAATATGTCATTAATAAAAACTACCACAAACAAGTCAAGGTAGGGTTTGAAGACCCTATTTATAAGATCTATAAATAGAGCTGGTGTATTTGTTAACCCAAAGAACATAACCACAAATTCCAAATTCCCATATCTTGTTTGAAAAGTCACCTTGGGAATATCACACTCCCTTACTTCACTTGGTGATACCTAGACCAAAGATCAATCTTGGAGAAGTGACTAGCTCCTTGAAGTTGATCAAAAAGGTCATCAATCCTTGGTAGAGGGTACTTGTACTTTATGGTGACTCTATTAAGTTGTTGATAATCAATGCATGTTCTAAGAGAACTATCTATTTTCTTCACAAACAACACCAGTACACCCCAAGGTGACTTACTAGGCCTTATAAAATGCTTCTCCAATAAATTTCTCAATTGCTCCTTCAACTCCGTCGGGGCCATACTGTAAAGGGGAATAAAAATAGGTTGAGTATCAGGAAGAAGGTCTATATCAAAGTCTATTTCACTTTCAAGAGGAACACCGAGAAGCTCATCTGGAAAGACATCAAGAAACTCCTTAACCACCAGAATCAACTTAATAGAAAGGACTTTGGACTCAACATCCCTAACCCTCACAAGATGATAGAGGCAACCCTTAGAAATTAACTTTTGGGCTTTAAGGCAAGAAATAAATCTACCCTTGACCACCATATCACAACTTTCCCACTCAAGGATTGGTTCATTAGGGAATTGGAATTTAACCCTAGGGTTCTACAATCAATAGAAGCATAATATTCATGCAACTAATTCATCTGAAGAATGACATCAAAATCCACCATATCTAGGTCAACAAAATCACAAGGTAATATTTTATGTAAAATAAACACGGGACAATTTCTATGGACTCTTTTAGCAATAATGGACTCACCAATATGGCTAGATACTTCATAAGGTTCACATAATAATTCGAGGCTAACATGAAGCTTTTTGACAATAAAAGGACTAATAAAAGAAAGAGTGCACCCGGGTCTATCAATACACACACATCAAAATAAAAAACCTTTAATATAATACTAATGACATTAGGCATCTCAGTTACCCCTTATCTTCCTTGGAGAGCACAGAATCTATTTTGCCTTGGAGCACCCTCTTGTTGGCCTCCTCTACCCTTTTGACCCACATTTGCACATTGGCCTTGTGGACAACCATCTCTACCTTTGTGTCAAACATGAGAACATTTAATCACCTTATGACCCACTTCACCACAACCATAACAAGCATAGGAGTCCTTCAAACGTGGACCATTATGGTTCCTACCACACCTTTGGCACATAGGGTTATGTACCACACAACACAACCTTGGAACCTTGGGTTTTCATTAGCAAACCTCCGATTAGGAGCATTGGAAGACTCTTGGACTTAGAACTTGTGGCCTTGAGGAAATCGACCACCCTTGGAATCTTAGAAACCACCTTCAAAATGAGCCCACTTGGACTCACCACTTCTTCTCTTTCTAAGTTTTTGCCCCTCTAGTTCTTTGGCATATGTCATGAGGCATCCATATCACCTATTAGCATAGTGGTATGACACTCCTTATTAACCAAGTTGGATACACCCAACATAAATTTGTTCATCCTTGACCTTGGCTCGACAAACAATTGTGGGACATACTTGGAGAGTTGGTTGAACTTAAGCCATACTCCCTCACACTCATAAAACCTTGTTTAAGGTTCATAAACTCCATTATTTTAGATTCCCTTAGCTCGATTGTGAAGAACTGGTTGAGGAATGCAGCTTTGAACTCCTCCCACAGAATAACATTATTACTCCCCTTCTCCATCTTCCATTAAGTGAACCCAATTTGAGCCACCCCTTTGAGTTAGAGGCGGATAACTCCACGTTTTCCTTTGAATTGACGCCCATAATAGACAACACCTTATATACCTCATCAATGAATTTTTGGGGATGCTCATCCACCTTAGATCTATGGAACTCTGGTGGATTCATCCTAGTAAAATCCCTCACCCTTGAGGCTGGAGTATGAGTATGAGTATCTTAGGCCCTTTGATTTATTTAGTTGGTCATATCTTGGGCCAACATAGTGATGGAATCCCAGAACTCATCATGGGCTACTCCCCCATTTTAAGGAATGGGAGGCGCCAGTTGCTCCTCAGGTGAACAGGCACTCCTTAGTCATCCTTTCAGAATAGACATGATCTAGAATAGGAAAGTAGATTTGTTAGATGAAAAAGTCTTACCTTACTTCTAAAGCATGACATAGATCATGAAGAAGGTAGACATTTCCTAAAATGCCTTACAGCCTTTTACTCATAGTAGTGGCGCACTTCACAACAATGAATAAGACTCTAATCGATGCAGTGTTTTGTATTTTGAGGACCATTAAAAATCTAGTGCTCTATACCAAGTTTGTCACAACCCAAGCCTAGGGCCTAGATGTGACAAGGCGAATGGGGAACCCGAAGGAACCCCAAACAAGCCTCTAAGCATATCAATCACACACACTTGGCAGTGGAAACAAAGAAACAACAAGAAGAGATATAAATAAGGGAAAAGGGACTAAGGGACGTCTTTGCTAGCCATAAAACATTCAAGAGACAAGCTCATCGCATAGATACATCAATTGTTCCAACAACACCTCTATCTTAGATTTGAGTGGGGCCCGAGACACATTCCTGTAATACCCCACATATTATAATACTAGTACTATGCAAATAAAACATGATATGGCTTTTCAAATTAGCGTCAAGTTTTAAAATTATTTGAATCTCAAATTAGAGGATGATACGTATGTCTAACGCTGGAGGGTCGAGTGTAAATAAGTTTTAAGTTAAATTGAGGAGATCATGACCATAAATAAAGTGAGAGAAGTGAGGTGCTTGTAGGACTTAGGAAGCTAGCAGGTGAGTCACCTACTTTCTTAGCTTAAATTTTCTAGCTAAATGGAGACGAGGCCTGACGTTGAATTTGTCCAAATCTGATTATGAATAAAGTTCGTGATACGGGTGTAACTTTAGCCCATATTTTAGAATCATAAATGGACTACATTTTCATCCCAAGAATAATAGAGAAAGGACCCAAGTAAAAAAAACTCACTTAGTAAATTCGGCCAAAACTAAGTAAGGACAAAAAGGGAAAAGTGGGCAGCTAAGACCCAACCAATTTGAACACAATAAGTCCCAAGTGAAAGGGGTAAGAATCTGCATCACTAGCTTAATAATGTAAGGATAAAAATTCCTTAGTACGTCGGCCAAAGTCCCCTTTAAAAAGGGTTTAAAATAGCTCCCACAAGTCATTTTAACTTGAACAAAGAAAATCAGATTGTTTTGCAAGTTCTCTCTCAACCCTTTCTTGACTTTATAAGCAGCTACAAGAGAATTTAGGGTTCTTGGAGGAGCCCTACACCTTGAGGGTAAAGGTAAGTAAGAATACTTATGTTTTAGTATGATTTTCTTATGTAAAACAAGAGGCTAAGCTGATTATACCTTTGCTGAAATTATTGGACAACATGTGTTCCAGAAGTTGTTGTACATTTTTCTTGTTCATTTGGAAGCTTTTCTCTTTTTGGTTGGATTGATTATCAAAGGTCTGTTGTGCTTTGTAGGCTTTTGTAAGACTGTTATGGCACTAAAGCAGCCTGCACATGATATGTATATGAGAATGTGTTTTAGAAAATACAATTAGGGGCAGAAAGGTTGAAAGAATACGCTCGGGTTTATAATTATCCGCCTACTATCCGTATGTTTTTTTTATGAGATTGGACTGCCAAGATGTATATATTGGCTGCTAATGCTAGTTATATCACACTAATATGTTGTAGATAAATATTTGGAGGAAGAAAAGTTTATCGCGAGGTAATAGTGAGGTCGTACAGCAAGATATATAAGGCTTCTTGATTTTGTATTATTTGGCATGAAACATAGATCCCTCCTTGGCACATAAAGGCACTTAGCAACTCATACATAACTATTAACTGTGTCTCAACTCTTTCACATATTCATATACTCCCAGACACAGTCACCTTCAAATCTGCATACATACTTGGATACCAAGATATACTAGTTTGTTCTACTAAATAAAGTTCATGTGTTGTTCTACCTCCTATGCGTTTCATTATTTATGTAACCTACTCCTTTCATTATGGTGTTGACTTTTGTGATTATTTACATGTCATATGTTGTATCTATAGTCCTACAGCTCTAATATTATTACCACCAAAAGAATCTTCTCAAAAGTAATTGAAATATAAGGTATATTACCTATTGATGGGTGATAACCCAAGGGGTAGAAAAATCACCTAGCTAGGGTTGATCATATCATGGGGGTAGCCCAAGGGGTGAAAGGAAAAGTCGAGCCTGTGCCAATCCCAATATAGATTTACAACTAATAATCTAGTCATTTCTATAAATTGTTGTGCGCAGATTATATAGTAAAGGTAAAGTAATAAAATGGAACATAAAGTACATGATCCCACAGTATGACTAAGGGTGGTCTCTTATCCTACACCAGTGCATAGTTTTATTTGAGTTGTTACTTCATATAGAATATTTCCTGCCTTACATAATTAGTACATTATCTCGTACTGACATCCCTTATGGGGGACCTACATTTTATGCTACAGGTATAGGTGCTAGTAGATCTCCCCAGTAGGAGTATAGGATATCCAGCTGTTGTTACCAAGCTCCAAGTGTCTAGAGCTTATATTTTTATATTGTATAGTTAGTCGAGGTGGGGCCATTCCCGACCCTTATCAGATACTTTTCTTTATCTAGCGGCTTTGTAGGCTATGTAAATTAAAGTGTGGTCATATCTCCTACTTTAAATAACATGGCCCCAATGGCCTAGCCATATGCATTTCTTTTTGACTTGTTATTACTATATACTTTCTTAAAAGCATGTTGAATAAAGAAATCCCTTATAATATATATAGAAAGCGCATGGATATAGGTTGGTTCTCCCAAGCCTTATTGGCAACGGGTGCCAGTCCGCCTTAATGGGACTTTGGGCATGATAGAAGTGGTATCAGAGTGGGTCATCCTAGGGAGTCTACAAAGTCTTGTCTATGTAGAGTCTTGTTTATCGATGTGTTGTGCATCTGATATATAAGTAGGAAGCTAATTGGCATTTAGGAGTTCTTACTTTTTTTTCATTGTTTAGATCGTTCCATAAAGTAAAGTGTAATAGGTGGATTATGTCTAACTTCTAAATTGTTTTGTACAGCAAGTATACCAGAAACCAGGAAAAACAAAGGTAAAGGGAAGGGAGTAGAAGTGCTGGTTGGTATACCTAGTTGGGTGAGACAACAAAATCAGGCTCAAGATGAGTCTCTATTACAGACATCTCTAACTCCTCCACCTCCTGATGAACCAGTAAGTAGTGAAATTCACCTAGAACCACCTATTGATGCTACAGTGCAAGATCTGAGAAATATAGTCTAACTATTGACTCGCATAGTTACTAGACAAGGTCAAAGACATAAAGGTCTAGTTATAGGTCAAGTGGTATGAATAGGGCTGCTAGCATGAGGATACGTAACTTCCTTAATTTGGACCCTCCATCCTTCACTAGGTCAGATCCTAATGAAGATCCCCAAGACTTTATTGATCAAATTCAAAGCACTTTAGATGTTATGCATGTGAGTGGTACAGAAGCTGTCGAGTTAGCGACATATAGGTTGAAGGATGTGGCTATATTGTGGTATGAAGCTTGGAATCAATCGAAGGTTATAGATGCACCTCCAACTACCTGGAAGGAGTTCAAAGTGGCATTTTTTGACCATTACTTGCCATTAGAGATCCGAGAGGCCTGTGCAGATCAGTTCTTGAACCTCCACCAAGGGAATATGAGTGTGAGGGAGTATAATCTTCCATTTAATTCCCTTGCCAGGTATGCTCCTAATGTAATTGCTACTATGGTAGATAGAGTTCATTGATATGTGGAAGGGAGTATAGCCTTTAATTTAATTCCCTGGCTAGGTATGCTCCTAATGTAGTTGCTACTATAGCAAATATAGCTCATTGATATCTGGATAGATTGGATACATATCTGGTCAGAGACTATACCATTGCTTCCTTAAACAAAGACATGGATAAAGAGAGAATGCATGCTCTTGCACAGAAATTGGAGGATCAAAGGAAAAAGAGAAGTACACAAGAGTTAGAAAGGGCACAGTCTAAGAGGTCCAGATCTACAAGGCAGTTTACATCACCCCAAGGTGAGCTTAGGCCTCAGATTTCTAATCAACCACCTAGGCCATTATCCTCCTACTCTGCAGCTAGTGCTCCACCACAACTTTAAGGGTCTAGGAGCAATCTGTTTAGTCAACAAGGTAAGGGACAAGGTGTACAGATAGCAGGATATTCGGCAGGCCAGAAAATGACTCCTAGGCAACCTTGTAAATAGTGTGGAAGAAGTCATTCAGCTATATGTCATGTTGGGACAGACAGTCGTTATTAGTGTGGGACGCCAGGGCAAATGATAAGAGATTGCCCGAGGAGGCATATAGGTGATATAGCACAATCTACTAGGTTAGCTGTTGTATTATCATCATTAGTCCATCGATTAGGTAGGGGTCAACAAGCACCTATGGGTCATGATAGAGGTGTAAGAGGGGCAGCTATCTCTAGCAGAGTCCAGAATCGCACTTATGCTCTAGGAGTTGGTAAAATTTGGAAGCTTCACTCGTGGCCACAAGTACATTATCCATCTTTTCACATAATGTATATGCATTAATTGACCCTGGTTCTATACTATCATATATTACCCCAATAGTTGTTAGAACGCTTCAGAGAACACCCAAATTATTGAACAAACCATTTGAAGTGTCCATACCAACCGATGAATCTATTATGGCTAGATGGATTTATTAGGACTGTGTAGGAACTGTTTGTGACCGTGACACATTGGCTGACCTTATTGAGCTAGAAATGGTGGAATCTGATATTATAATGGGTATGGATTGGTTAGCTTCTTACTATACCACCGTGGATTGCTGAACTAAGAGAGTGTACTTCTACTTTCCAAATGAGGCAGTTCTTGAATGGGAAGGCAATATTAGGGCACCAAAGGGGAAGTTTATCTTTTATCTTAAGGCAAAAAAGACAATATCTAAGGGGTATATATGTTATTTAGTTAGAGTAAGGGATATGGAGGAAGTTTATCTCTTATATTAAGGCTAGAAAGATGATATCTAAGGATATATATGTCATTTAGTTAGAGTAAGGGATATGGAGATAGAATCGCCAACTCTTCAATCAGTTCCAGGAGTGAATGAATTCGTTGATGTGTTCCCTGAAGAACTTCCAGGCTTACCTCTAGAAGGAGAGGTAGATTTTGGTATTGACTTACTTCCAGGAACTCAACCTATTTCTATCCTTCCGTATAGAATGGCCCCGGCAGAATTGTGTGAATTAAAAGAGCAGTTAAAAGACTAACCTTGAGAATGTGTATTAACTATCGATAATTGAATAGGGTGACAATTAAGAATAAATACCCCCTCCCAGGATTGATGATTTATTTGATCAGTTCCAGGGTGCAAATTGCTTTTTAAAAATTGATTTGAGATCAGGTTCTTCTTTCATAACATGCTATGGTCACTTTGAATTTCTCGTTATGTCATTTGGGCTAACGAATGCACCAGCAGTTTTTATGGATCTGATGAATAGGGTATTCAAGCCATT
>DF368766.1:1509-16258 GCA_000787875.1 Solanum virginianum
TTTTTAGATTGGTTCAAAGTAGGGACAGGTGAGAATTTTGGGAGGAAGAAAAGATATTTGTAGAGATTGAGAAGAACTCTTAGCTTGTAGACAAAGAAACCTCAAGTTTGTATTATCCAAATCTTAGATTCAGATTTGTTGACCAATTTATCTTGGAATGAAGCTTTTCTTTATGGTTATTATTTCTATTCCTTCTTTATAAGTAGTTAAATCCTTAACTAGGAGGGTGTGTGCTATATGGGGTGTTCAAAACTACAAATAGATTTTGATTAATTAGTTCTAAAATAGATTGTATACCATGGATCTCTTATACTCTTGAAGTTTTTAATCCAAAAAATAAGTAGTTGCAAACGTTAATTGAGCTCTCTAATCCATTTTGGCTTGAATCAGCAAAATGAAGTTGAATAAAACTTAATAGTGAGAATTTGTTGAAATTTACCCTATGAATTTGAGTCAGGGATGGGTTACTTAGAGTAATCTCTCATTTAATAATATGATCTAGAGATAACCTATCTTCGAAAATAATATTTGGTGTTTTATTTTAAAGGGTCTTGGAGTTTGAAAAAGCCAAGAGACACCCATTTGATAGTCTGAGAGAATATCAAAACATAGCCTAGACCAAAAATCATCCTTGTACTAAATCTCTTTTATTGCGATTGATTTTAGACAATTCAAGTTGAAATCCCTATCATTATGCATACATCCCTAGTCCTTTCCAATTTTGGTAGATTAATTTATGATAATTCCCTATTCTTAGTACTTCATATTGACATATTTTAGTTGTTAGCTAAAAGCCCTATTTTTATACATATACAGCTTGTTGAGAGCTACAATTACTAGTTTGTTTGAATTGTGAAATCAATTGGAGATAATCCCATATGTCATTCCTTGTAGTTTGATCCCGATCTCTTAAGTTTGTATTATTTTGCAAATGACAACTTAAGCTATGAAATATGAAATATAGTTGAGTGTTTATCATGAAATGAGAACCTCTATAAAAAATAATAGAAAATGGAACTATATGAAGCCTAACTATCTTGTGGATGTACAAATTGACATAATCCTTTATTGAATGAGTAGTTTTAGTTGGTAAGACATAGGCTGATTTAGTCATTCAATTTACAATCACCTAAATCGAGTCATGCTGCCTACAAAATTATAGTAAACTAGTAATGAAGTCCTTATTAATTATCTCCTATTTTCATTATGAAAGTTCTATGCTTTGAGTCATGCCATCTGATATTTGGTGCTCCACTTTGACTTGTTGACAATTAGGACACGCAATTATGAAATTTGTAATGTCTTTATTCATGTCATGTCACCAGTAGATTTCTCTCAAGTCATGGTATATCTTTGTGGAACCTAGATGAATTGAACATCTGGAACTATAGGCCTTTATCATGATCCTCTCTCAAAGCCCATCAACATTCGAGACACACAATCTATCTTTGTAGCTCAATGCACCATCTTTTCTATGTTCAAAAGTCATCACCTCTTCTTATGGACATCTTTCTTTAATGGAAGTAAGATGGGATCCTTGTCTTGCTTTTCTTTCATTTCCACCACTAAGAATGATTCAACACCATTATGAACTGAACTTAACCTTCTTTAGAGTCTCCAAAATGAATTCCAAATCATGCAAGTTTATGCACTTACTTAGCTAACTCTTTTTGCCTTTCTTCAAAATGGATGGTACTCCCTATAGATATGCATGCCCTGAAAGGATACCCTAGGCGTAGCCAACACTTATTGTCAGTTTCTAAGAGAATCACTTTGTCTCATCACTCATACATTCATCAGCAGAAGAATTAAATAAAGCTAGAAACACTTATGCAGACTCTTGACATCACATCAAAGAAAGAGATAATTTTGAAGGAAAGTAACTCAATATAACATTCACTTCTAATTCTGTAAAGAAAGGGAAATAGTTTTCAAGAAAACAACTCCAAGTAAATCATTTGACTCTGTCTATGAAGTCTCTAACACATGGTCCTGATAACATGTCCATGACTATCTCAAAAGAAAAATAACATTACTCAACATCAAAACTAAATAGATAAGTAAATTCCTCCCAATGTAAGGAGGTCTCACTAGAACGCTGAAAATGCTGAAAATCTTCAATGAGTCACCTGCTGAGGATTTCTAACACCTGTATCTGCATTATAAAAAGATACCGTGTCAAATGGTGTCAGTACGTGGAATGTAAAGTATGTAAAATGACAGAAAACTAAAAAAACAAACTTATAGGTACTCAACTCAAAAGACTCAACATCAACTCAATATTCATTCAACATCAATATGATATGCAAGGTAAAAACAACAATCCTTTCATCAGTTAAGAAGATGACTTAGTGAAAATAACATGTTTACTTATTAGGGAGTTTCTTTGACCGACAATTATTACTTATGAACTAGTAATGATACAACAAAGAGACATCATTTTCACATCCATCCAATACCTTTCCGAGGTAAAGAATGCCAACTTCAATGGACCCAATCATCAAAGTCCTCTTTTGGAACAAGAGAAACATGACCTCTATCCTACATTGGCTAGTAGTTATGGGGTTTGAGTCAATCAAATTTTCACTTGCTCTATGTTCAATACCACTCTTAAAATATGTGCTCATTTAAATTTTAAAACATTAAACTCATCATTACAACATCACCATCATCATCTTTATCACTTTTTACACTAATCTTTAAGACATTATTGACATTATCATCAAGCATCATGCTCATAATATCTTTTATCTCAATGCTCAATTTAAGTTAACTCATTTACAATATGCATCATCTCAATTGAAGACAATTCTTTATTTTATGTATGAAAAGTCATTTATCTCAACACAAACATATGCACGTGGACATTATGACCATCAACTCAATTAGGGTCCATGCGAAGAAATGCATGAATACACATCTCAATCATCTAATCAACTTATAGACATCATCAATATACAACTCAAAGTAAGAAAACTCAATATAATATTTATGAATTCAAACTCAACTCAAGAATTAGGGAGAAACTAAACTCAAGGTCAATTATGAGAAATCTAGATATTGGGCATGTACATGAATTCAATCCAACACTCTAAATAGCCTTACATACCTGGAATCCATAGCTTATAGTCGAAACTCAAAGAGTGCAGGTTGAACACTTGAATCCTAGTCCTTTTTTCCCTCTTCAATCCTTACTCTATAATAATCTAAGTGTTCATGAGAAAAAAGGGTCGTGGGGTACTGACAAGAGGCTCAAATTAACTCCAAAATGACAAAATTTTTGTTAGGAAAGGATGGGAAAAGATAAAATAGTCCCCCACTAAACAACCAGACTAAACCACGAAACTCTATGTATGGGTCATTGTCCAGTCTACAGGCCGTAGATGACCCTTTCACAGAGAGCTAAAGCTTTTAAAGCCAGGTCTACAACTACGTATCTATGGGTCATATACCCTTTTATGGATCATATGAAGGTTTCGTCTTCTGAAAGGGTCATTTCTGGACTTAAACTTACAAAATCCTATTTACAATCCTAGATAGAATGATGGGTCATAGAACCCTTTCACAGATTGGTATGATACTTAGAAAACTTTTTCAGAACATGTAAGATAGGGGTTCCAAAACCCTTTTATGGCTCGTAAAAAGAGTTACGGGTTGTGGACCCAATTTGTAGACTCAACTCGACTCAAATCTTTGCCAAGTGTTAAGGGAATCAATGAGACCCCTATCCATTGTCTGTAAATTAATCTACAGGTCATAGATGCAATTCATAGATGCCCATTTGGTGCTAAATCAGATTCAATCCTTAGGCTTCCTAGACTTCTCAAAGTTGGAATAATTTAGAGAGGTATTAAAAGATAACTTGCTAAGAGCATCAACAACCACATCAGCTTTAGCTAGGTGGTAGAAAATACTAATGTCGTAATCCTTGAGCAATTCAAGCAACCTTTCTGCCTCAAGTATAACTCCTTTTGACTGAAAACATATCGAAATATCTTACAATAAGTGAACACATCTACATGCTCATTATAGAGATAGTGATACCATATCTTTAACGTAAAAACAATCAATGCCAACTGAAGATCGTGAGTCGATTTCTTTCTTTCGTTAACCTTAAGCTATCTTGAGGCATATGACATAATTAATTACCATTTTGCATCAAGAAGCATACAATACCTACTCAGAATGCATCACAACAAATAACAAAATCCTACTTACCCTTGGTTAGGGTAAACAAAGGTGGGAGACTAAACGAATTTTCAATTTCTAAAAACTCTTCTCACAAGTTTTAAACCATAGAAACTTAATATTTTTTAGACACCATTAAATTTCATTCAAACAACTCAAATCCATTACTTATACAAGAATTTCATCATCTTGAATAAAACTCTGCTATAATAACACAACTTTAGACGACCCTTACCGATGACTTCAAATCCAGAATTTCTAAGCAAATAAGTTTACTTTTTCAATGAAAATAGTAAAACCTTCATAAATATCTGAAAAAAGTAGAAAAGAACAAAATAGATTGAAAAATAAAACCTACTAAGATAAAAATTATTAAAAAACCAGCATAAAATATTGATTTGAAAAGCATAAGCATTACACTATTAGACGAGGCCCTTGAAATATCCATTGTCTCCAGAATTGATGCCATCGCCTTCAGTTGGTGTTGACCCGATACTATTTTCGCCTCCTAAGCCAAAATAATTGTTGTTAGTATCAATAAAGCCCATGTCATTGATCAAATCATCCATTGAACCTGGTAATGAGGTACCATTTTCATTCGTGAACTCCAAGTTTGAGGGAGAATTTTGAGGTTCAGAAGGCTGATTTTGTTGATTGATATTTTCGTTTCTCTCGTGAAGTTTAGCTATAGTAGCAGTAGACAACCTTAGCAAACCTTGAATTTCTCTAGCAGAGAGCTCACTGATACTCTTTCCCTCGACAAGTTGATTGAAGAGGATTTTCATTTCCTTCTCCTCATTTATTTTTTCTATTTTTCTAATTTTTTCTTGTTTCTCATTAACTTTGTTTGAAAGATACTTTTCATGTTTCGTTAACTTTTTAAGCCTTTCATCCTCAATAAACTTTGAATGTCTCAATAATACCTCTTTAGCCAGATCTGCAGATTTCCAAACAATTGGTTGGATTTCTTCTGGGCTAAAGATAATTATCGCGATATCCACACCACATAAAATAGAAAACTCATTTGCTTTCTTAAATAAACTTGTTGCTCTTTTGTCTAGAATGGATTTTCTCACATTTTCACTGCAATTCCTAGAAATCCTAAGACTTTTTCTATTCATATTCAATACTCAAATATAAAAATTACTCTATTTAGAAGTAGAATACATAAAGCTGAAAAAAGTGTGGCTTTTATAGATGACTTACATAGTTGTAATTAGAGCCTATCAAAAAAATTTAAGATTATTGAGACAATTTTGTTTAAAAAATTAAATTAACTAATTAACATAATCTGATTCCAAGAAAATTATTTTTTTTCTTAAAATGTTGAAAATTGTTAATATTGGTATTTCATGATTATTTTTTGAATTTTAAAAAATGCAAATAATTAACTTATGGAATGATAATATTTGGTAGAAAAGTTTTTCTATGAAAAAGATGTTCCACGGAATATATTTGTATATTATATATTTAGAAAATATTCTTATGTCATACTTCAATATTTGAATTGATAATTTTTTTTATATATATTTTAGCGTGCAATCTATTGGAAAAAATATGAAAATTATAGGCTGATGATAACTTTTTAAATTAAATGAAAATTATAGGCTGATGATAACTTTTTAAATTAAAGGTTAGCAGTATAGTACTTATTAAAATAAGTTATGAAATATATGTAGTAAATTCAGAAAAGAAAAATAAATGATTTTTCATAAATAAGAGATGTCATTATAATTTTTTTTTTTGCAAAAGATATCTTTTAAAATTAGGTTAATTGAATGCTGAAAAGAATATGTTCTTTCAAAAAAATATTATTTATTTTGCCAAATACATACACTTCTAGTATATTTTTATATTATAAGTTACATATAGTTGGTGCACTAAAATATTCAATATTGTCGAGGGATATCTCAACTTTTATGGTAGTGAAAAGTCAAGAGTACTTTTGGTCTCTTAATTATTAATGAATTTTTATTTTTAATGTTTAACTTAACATATTTAATCTTCAATTGTTTCAAATGTGTATTTTTTTGCTCAGGGATATTCACAAATATTTTAAAATCATTAATTGTTCAATCATTTAATTACCCATGTGTGATGTTAATCTTGTAGTAATACTACATATTTCAAGGTAATTTTTGTTTGAAAAGAGCCCAAATATAATACTTAATACTTTTCTATATAAGAGGATTAATGACACATTTGAATCAATTAAAGGTTGAGTATTCATATTCATACAATAAAAGGATCAAAATTAAAATTTATTAGTTATTGAGAGATAATAGTGTAATTTCTCTCAATATTTTTTTTTATTTAGATATTTAAAGTAATCATATGAGGCTAAGTGGCTAACAATCATTTAGTACTGACATTATTATTTTAGACTCCTAAATAGTATCTAGTCAAATTAAGATGATGCTAATGATCTATTAGTAATGACATTACCATTTTAGACTCTTAAATACTATCTAGCCAAATTAGATATTATTTTAATACTTTTACCTATTTTAATTGTACAAACATGATATGATTTTAATATTTTATTATTTATAATCATATAATTTTGATTTTTCTATATATGGCATTACCATTTTAGACTCCTAAACAATATATAGCCCAACATGATACTATTTTATACTTTTAACCTTTTTAAACCATTCAACTAGGATATGCTTTATTTAGCCAAATTAGATATTGTTTTAATAGTTTTACCTATTTTAATTGTACAAACATGATATGATTTTAATATTTTATCATTTATAATCATATAATTTTAATTTTTCTATATATGGCATTACCATTTTAGACTCCTAAACAATACATAGCCCAATATGATACTATTTTAATACTTTAATCTTTTTTAATCATTCAAACAGGATATGCTTTTAATATTTTACCATTTGTAATAATATAATTATGAATTTGCTATATTAGATTAAAATTCATAATTGAGAGAGAAAATTGTTACTATCCCTGACAATTTTCTTCTCTTAGCACTTGAAGTAAATATTTACAAAATATTCTTACATCACACTTCAATATTTGAATTGATAAATTATATATATATATTAGCATGCAATCTATGGGATAAAGCATGAAAATTATAGGCTGATGATAACTTTTTAAATTAAATGTTAGCAGTGTAGTACTTATTAAAATAACTTATGAAATATGTGTCCTGAATTCAAAAAAGAAAAATAAATGATTTTTCATGAATAAGAGATGTCATTATATATATATGAAATATCTTTTAAAATTAGGTTAATTATTTGCTAAAAAGAATATGTTCTTTCAAAAATATTGTTCATTTTACCAGATACATGCACTTCTAGTATATCATAAGTTACGTATAGTTGGTACACTAAGATTTTCAATATTGTCATGGGATATCTCAAATTTTATGGTAGTGAAAAGTCAAGAGTACTCTTGATCTCTTAATTATTGGTGATTTTTTTTTTTAAAGTTCTTGTGCTGTTTAACTTAACATATTTAACCTTCAATTGATTCAAATGTGCATTTTTTTCACTCATGAATATTCACAAATATTTTAGAATCATCAATCGTTCAATCATTTAATTACCCATGTGTGATGTTAATCTTGTAGTAATACTACATATTTCAAGGTAATTTTTATTTTAAAAGAGTCCAAATATCATACCTCGGGAGGGTACCCTAGACGTGACCGACATCCAGAGACCATTGCTAGTTCCCAAACGAACCACTTGGCCTCATCACATTCATTCTCTCAATGCTCATAGCAATTCAACGGAAGACTAAAGAAAATGAATGAGCAATCTAATCTCTCAAAGAAAATATAAATAAAACAGGCTAAGTCAGAAAGAAGCTAGCTCAATATATTCTCCAATAACAACTCGACTCTTGTCTATGAAGTCTCTATCACTATCAATTTGGTGCTAATGAGAGACACATGGCTACCACAACTCAAAAGTAAAGCTAATCTAATGTCCTACTCTAATAGCTAGATAAGGTTAATATAATGATCCCCCGAAGTAAAGGAGGCTCACCAACTCTGCCAACTGCAATAGATCCTCAACGATGCGTCTGTTGACGATCTCTAGTACCTAACTCTGCATCATAAAATGATGCAGTCCAAAGGGGGCGCCAGTACGTGAAATGTATGAGAATGTAAAATGGCTGAATGAAACAGATATAGGTAGAATAACATAGAAATAACATCAACTCAGAAGATACTCAATTAGAATGTCAATGTTTATCTAAAAAAAGAATAGAGAGTGGACAAATGACCCATCAATACCTATCAAACCTCATCTATCAAACTCAACTCGACTTGGAGTACTGTTAGTGTGGGACCTATCTAGGAGTTTCTCTTATCTGACAACAATCACTTATGAACCAGTGATTATACAATAATCCCGCTGATATTGCCACAACCATTACGTACTTTCTAGGTAAGAAACAACTAAGATCCACAAGAGATCTAGCCTCTAAAGTCCTCTATTGCTTTCAGGGACTTTACCTCAAGAAGGAACCATCTGGTCTAATGGTTCAATCCTTACCTATGCTTGGCAAAGTAGTTAATGAGTGTGAGTGGGAATCACTCTTTCTTATTTTGATGCTCGATACGTTTCCCAAGACTCAATGTTCATAAGACTCCTCAACTCAATCAATCATCTCGATTAGCCTCGTAGAGGCTCTTATTATCTCAATTACTTAACTCAATTGAGCCTTTCGGGTCTATCATCTTAATTATCTCATCAGCTCAATTCTCATTTAAGAACTCAAGAACTCAGATCATCATTAAGAAAAGTCAATTAGACAAAACTCTAGAATTCAATTATGAATACTCATAGGACCATCAAGCTCTATTAACTCATCATCATGCTCACATCACAATCACAATCAACATACTCAAGTCAAAGCTCTAGACTCAATCCCTAGGTTCATTCATGCAATCTTTTATACAGTATCATATAGGGTTTATGCAATATCTCATGTAAAAATATTTATTCAATAAATTAAGTTTATGATGATCATCAGCACATGAAAATACATGTAATATATATAATTTACAAAAAAAATTCAAGAAACATGTATGTAAACTTATTGGACTCTCAACTCCTCTATTACCATCAATGTGGGTATATGGAAGAACAATTCCATGCTTTAGTTTAGCCTTACATATCTGAGATGGAGATAGACAATTGAATTCGCAAGAACTTGGTCTCAACCCTCTTGAACCCTAGCCTCCTCTTTTCTCCTTATCCCTAGTTCTTAAGATGAATAGCATAAATGATTGAAAATTCATGCTTAGGAATTGATATAGGGTTGAAAACGACCTCAAAACGACATGATTTTAGTCTGGGATGAGTGGAGAAAAGACTAGAATATCCTTACTTTTAAAAATAATTGTCAAGTATCGTAATGGGGCAACGCGGACTTGTCTCACTCTAATTTATTTTTTGACTGAAAATTTAAAACTTGTTGAAAAATTATTTTTCTATGAAAATACATATAAATCGCATTTGTCAAATGCATTTTATGTGTAATTTTTCGTAAATCACTTTTTGATTAATTTTTTAATCTTGTAGAAAATATTAGAATTCACGTAAGTGCAAATCCACGACAAGTCCGCATCGCGAGCCTGTCGCATACTTATTCTGGAATTGTGTTTCGCATCAAAAAATTATCTTTTGATCCTATTGCTCTAAAAATCAACCAAGACCATTTTCTCACATAATTTTTTGTGTTGATCGCATTTCAGTCTTGAATTGCCATTAGAGTTTCGGAAGACACATTATGCAAGCATTTCTCATCTAGGGGTATTTTGATAATTTTATTGGATGTTACATTATCTCCCCTTTGGAATTATTCATCCTCGAATGAAGAGTAAAGGTAGACATCAAGGCACGAATAACAATCAGAACTCTTCTCAATACTCATTCAATCAATCAAATTCTCGACTCCTCATCAATCTTAAACCATCTCTATTCAGACTCAGGAATAGACACATCAACTCAGGAATTAACAAATTGATTCAGATCAAGAGTAGAGGTATTATCTTAGACATTCTCACCATCAGACAAGAATGGAACATCGAAATTCAATCAATTTGAATTATTTGAACACCTTGACAATAAGTTATTCTAACTCAAGAAGAAAGCCACCAACTCTAATCGAGAATGGGACCATCGTAATATATAAGACCCTATGAATAACTCTCGAGCTTGACACCTCCTCCCAACAAGCTCCTTTTTATGGCACTTCACTCCATCAATTTAAGCTTATAGCTTCTATTTAAAGCTACGTCTAACCATATCCTCTCATTCCATTTTACACCTAACTCTAAGTCCCAATGTTCTAGTCCTAAGATGATCATACTTATACCAATCTAACCCCTTAAAATATATGCTTCATTTCTCTATAGTAACCTTTACTTAAAGAATACTACTCGTTCTCATCACTTTAATACACTCACATAATATCAACCATAGATTCAAGCCTATCACTCTAACCACTTTATGGTTTCTTTAAGGTCAACATCGCTTGAGATTCTTCAAGCCTACCATGGCACATTTATACCCTCAATCGCATGAACTCTTTCCATGAGAGATACTAATATTCTTTTACTTATCTGTTAGACTCATCACGATTTCTCTAACTCCTTCTTCACGTCTATAACCTTAAAAGGAAATGATATCACATTTTTATCAGGATAGAAAACTCTCACTCTCTCTCATCAAATCACTCTTCTACTATTATCAATATTTCTATCAAGACTGGAAAGCAGGATCACTTAAAGGGCTTGGAATGAAAGATCATTAGCATGATTCAATCAAGAAATCTTAACTGAGGACATTCATAATGAAGTATGATTTCCCTCGTCTATCAAGGCTCATTCTTAGTTCACAGAACTATACATGGTGTAAAATCTCAGGTCACATTTCATCCAACATAAGACTGGAAACTCCTAGATCCATGAGGTAGAATCAAAATGGCTTAATGAAGTCATCGCTTCTTATCCTCACAACTCAATATGAATGACAATTAATAAGTGGTACATGGGATTAGGCCATGGGCATGACAATCATACACCAGATAGGAATAGAATATCACCTCACTGAAGGATAGGGAATATATGATATGACAAAGAATTGATATCTCATCTTGATCAACCCACTCACTATCGAGAACTCTGGATCTAATTTGGTTCATCACCTTCTCATTTCCCCTTAGCTCAAAGGTCATTACTCTAAGTATGCGAATCAATTCCCTTTACTAGGCTATAAGTACATATCTCCACACGGTCGAGAAATCACTATTTATAAGAATATCTTAAACTCTTCTGTTATACTATAGTCACATATATATAAATAGTTACCACGACTCCCTTCAAAGATACCACTCTTAGCTTCTTCCTGTTTTATGAAAATCTTTCTATATTTGCTACCTTTATTTGCACACATAACCACTTTCCATAACTCTTACAGTCTAACCTCTTTTTTCTGCTTGTTAATGCTCAAATTTGGTGCCTCCATAAATTTATTTGCACAGGACTTAGACTATCATGGAAGACTCATCATCATCTATCCATAAGCCCCGATTGACTCATTTATTAGGGACGACAAAGAATTCTTACATCAACCTACTCCATATTGACAACTCAAAAATACTGTCTAGATTCTTATAGCAGTCATATCTTAGATCTTCACAAAACTTTACACAATTTGGATACACATATCAAGTCTCTTCTTATTTACTGAGTTATCCTTATTTCACTAGTCTTACCTAAGGGGCACTTGTACCCTTCCTATAGCATTATTTTCCTTACAAATTAATGTCTTCATCTCGAACACACACTATGGAAGCCTCTTAGAGAAAATCTCCAACTAAGACTATCACTCTCATGATGCTATCTCCTCTTTCATACTACTACTAAAAATTCAAGCTTAGGGTCTAGTAACATGTGCATCACACATTCTCCTCATATTATACTAACACATAACTACTAGGTAAATATTAGGAATATAGGCTTATTAAAATCACATAGCCAATAATCCATCAACACATCCCCTCTTCACAACTCATGTACCACTCACCCATTCACTATACCTCCTTATCTAGCTAAGCTCATAACTCTATGAATTTCACATGGCTCTACCTCAAAATCATGGGCCTAGTTTAGATCTACCACCTCAAAAGTACTCGGTTCCCCTATTCAACATCCATACTTCACCCTCACTAATACAAAGATCATAATATATCAACATAAACCTCTTTCTACTTTGAGCACGCTCTAACACATTCTAACAATAACTCTTTCTCTGTGCTTCATCATGAAAATCATAGTGTACTTACGACTCTTTTATCAAACTTATGGTAATCAACTCAGCACCCCATTACTTAGCTAATAGATGCATAACTCTAACTATAAGCCTCAATCAACCATCACTCTTGCTATCTCGTCCCTTTCTTTTCATCATCGTCCTTCTAACTCTAGGATGATTCAATTCTGCTCAGGATTTCTAAGACCTCATATCTTACTCTTAGGTGGTAACATTAAACTCTTTGGAGATATAAGTTTCTCTCTCATGGATAACATCAAAAGTAAGTAAAGACTTGAATCATACCCGTCACAACATCGAGAGAGACATCTGGAGAATCTTTCTGATTTTGACAACCACTCACGGCATACAACTAGGCTGTGGCCTTATTCCTGCCAAAAATAACATCTTTCTAATCTTCTCTCACTAGTGGTGTCGGAGTATAAACTTGAGCCTTTTTGGCCCACTTTGGACATTTTCTCTAGAAGTAACCCACTTGGCAACACTTGTAACATCCATCACTTCTTTCACGACATTTTCCCAAGTGAAATTTGCTACACATTCCATAAGGTGGCTTGCCTTGGGAACCTAGAGCTACACTAGCCTATGACTGAGACCCCTAAACTCTAAAGTTATGAGACCCTGCTCAAAGTGACTCTTGTTCCTATTCCTCTCGACCCCTTCAATTTAGGTGGGTTCATCCTGTTAAAACCCGTATATTGGTGTTTTGGTACCATGGTAAAATTTGAGATCACTAGTGTCACTTTCAGGAAGTTCGACACCTAAATGTACTTTTGAAGAATTCAAAAATTTAAGTTGGAATCTTTGTATAAGTATGTAAAAACCCCTCTGTGAATAGTAGCCTGAGCTACTGCCTGCTACAGTGTCGTTCCAAAAAAAATTCATGATTTTACTTCTTCTCTAATTCTAAGGCTTCGAGCTTGGTATATTAGATCCCCCAAGAGTCGTAGAAGCTTTGGTTTGTCAAGGAAACGCGTAGAAATTCGTATTTGAAGTCTTGAAGTTGTGAAAAGGGTTTGAAGGTAAGTTGAAATTTCTCTTCTCTCGAGTTAAATTAAAGAGTTCTAATGTCTTGGATAGTGTTATATTGAAAGAATAACTAAGAAAATTTTATTGTTTGGTTAAGTTTGAAGCTTGTGAGGTGAATTCCGAAATTGGGTATATGTGTATGTATGGGTTCAAATTGTTTCAATTCTATGTTCTTAGGTATTGTTGGTATAAAATATGTTTCTTGTAAGTCATAAAAGGGTGGAATGAGTATAAGAACTTGTGTGTATACTACTCTTGGGTTGGTGGTCGAAATTGGGGACCTATGGGAGTGAATTGGTTGCGTTTTGACGTTGGATGTTGGGGGTTTTCGTCGAGCGTTAGAGTGTTGTGATTCTTGGAGTATTTTGAAGTATTTCAATATGTTAATTATGTACATTATGAGCAGCTGGCCAGATTTTGGAAATTTTTGTAAAGATGGGATAATGTCGCGTTTTACCGTTTTAAGGTTTCCTTTGTCGTCGAGAGTTTGTGTTGTGTGTTTGGATGGTGAAACGTAATTCTTAGAGCATGTAAGAGTATTTAAATATGATGAGATATGAATAAAAGAACTGCTACCCTTGTTTGACAGTTTTGAAGGAAAGCATGATTAGTATCGCGCTTCGACGTTTTAAGTTTCCGTTTGGCATTACAATTGGACCCTTGAGGCTTGTAAAAGTATTTGAACATGTTGGGTGTGTGAATTATATTATTGCTGGCCCTGTTTTCAGTTTGGTTAATAACAAAGTTGGTTGGTGGATTAAGAAAGTCTTGTGGCTTGATTTGGCTTCTTGTTACTCCCTTGTTGTTGTTATTGTTATTGTTGGTTATTTGGGGTTACGTTGGGACCCCAGGGATGGTCTAATTCTAGGGGAGGTGCTGGCGAAATTTTTGTAAAACCTGGAGAAAGTTTTGTAATTAATAATGTATGTACTATGCTAATTGTAGATTTTGAGCATCCGGAGGGATAACTTGGATTTGGATTGTGTTGGATTTTACTTATTATGTAAACCAACTTTGATAAATATGAGAGATTGACAAGTTTGAGTCTTAAGGAAATTTGGCAAGTTGAGGCCACCTTTGCTCTAACACTTTGAAAATAATGAAAGGCCTTAAAGTAAGTTATGTACCTATGTCATTGTTGTTGGATATGAACATTCCTCCACTATTTCGGAATTCCAACATCCTTAGTTAAATGTGGTTATGAGTAC
>DF368764.1:0-15424 GCA_000787875.1 Solanum virginianum
TCTTGAATGTGTACATGTGTACATATATATAGGTATATAAGTTTATACACATACCCTTTTGAAAAAAAGAAAATTCAACTTTAATCCCAAATTTTTCCAAAAATGTCTCTTTGGTCCCAACTTTTCTAAAATTAACACTTAGATCCCAAAATTTCCGTAACCACTCCAATGCACAAGAATACGGGTTCTAAGATTAATAAAAGAGAAGCGGGACTAAGGGAAGTCTTTCCTAATGATAATAGCATGAGAAGGGTCAAGCTCAAAGCATAACAACCATAATATCCAATGACACCTCTACATAGAATGGAGCAGGGCCAAGACACTTCCCAAGCTCACCATCAATTGATAAGTATCCAAAAGTAGTACGGGTCTCAACATAGCATGAAAGGAAAATAGATAATGTCCTCGGAATTGAGGGCTCACTAAAAGCTTTCTTCAAATAAATTGAACTAGCCACGTGGAGGAGGATGATTAATAGGAGCTCTGGTCCCTACATGGTGATATCATTAGGCATAGAGTATGCGTTAGTACTTAGAATGTACTAAGTATGTAGGGTGCAATACAACAAAGACATAAGTCATAATATTCAAAGTGCATAAATATAGACAATGGATGTAACATCAATATGACATGTATGATCAATACTTGTAATAAAACATGCATATAAAATATTCAACTTGCATAATATAACATATGTATGTGGGAGGAGGCCTTAACTGACATATAAGACCAAGTGAGCTACTACTTGGAATTCCGAAGCATGACACCCCTTCGAAAAGGTGTGGTCTACTTGCCAAGGTAAAACATACTTGACCCCACTTGAAGGGAAACATGAACTAGATGGATCCACTTTTTTTTGGTTAAGTAAATTTTTATTAAAAATAAAATATGTTAGGGATAAGTACAAGCAAGGGGGGCTAGACCTTACCTTACCAATCATATTGAAGTATTGAAATTTTACTAATTAATAAGAATGAATAAAATAAGAGCTAGAGAGAACTAAGTATTTTATATCACCACAGAGTTTGTTATATATACTATGATGATACTAGAAATGAGAATGCTTAGATAATGGAAAAAATATAAAAGCCAAGAAGAAAGTTGAGCTTTTAAACTCAAAACTTCCTATTACCAATGTATAACTTAAGAAGGATGGATTACCCATCTAAAGTATAACTTAGATGGATCCACTAATAAAGCCCTTTAAGGAAAAATATAATCCTATGAGCACATAGTTTAGAGAGTAAAGACTTTATATAAGGACCCCTTGCTTCAATCCCCCACCTTATGCCTCAATCGGTGGTAAGTCTAATTCTACGAAGTACTTAAAATAATTATAACTTTAATCATAAAATGAACAACTTGTAAGAAACATGATAACATGACATGAGTAGGTCATTCATATGCTTGACCTCTACAAGTTAGCTTAACTTGAATATCAGGGAAAAATAGTAATCATGTTTGACCCCTCAATTTGGCATGAATGGCTCATAGGAGAATAAAATCTTGAAATAGGGCTCAACTTGTTACTTATAAAATCATAGATACCTTTCATGAATTAAGTACATGCATGGGAGCCCACAATTATCTTGAAAATGCTTGACTTGTAAAACATGCAATAGTTCATCAATAATTTAAGAATTGTTGTCATGTAATTTAATCAAACACATGGTGGGTTCATGACACTAGTTCATAATCATGCAACTCGAGAGTATAAACAAGGAGTAAAATCAATTCATTTCAAACTCATTCAAATCAACCCACCTATATTGTAGTAAAACCCTCATTTTGGGTATCTTGAAATTCATCTCAAAATTCACAATAATTCATAGTTTTCATAGTTCACATCATGCATAATTTCAATAGATATAAATCAACTTATGTAATGAGATTAAAATAAATATTCATGCATAATCAACCAATACTTGATAAACCCCAACATAATTTACAATCATAATTCATAATAAGAGATACCCATAAGTAATACAATTTGAATTCTTCATAAAATGAGAAGGTTCAGCTCCATGGGTGAAAGGACCCAAGGATGAAGACCCACATACATTAAACCTTGAATTTCTTGGAATAGAATTAGGGAAGACTTGAAGCTTGTGATGGGTCCTTAAGTTCCAAAATTTGTGCTTGAAATCCCTGAATTGGAACGAGAGATTTGATATTTTTTGAAGAGGTTTAGAGAGGGTTTTGTGAGTTTTAGAGTTGAAAAATGACTAAGTATAGAGAATTTCACGTTTGAATGGGCATTGGGTTATTACCCAAATGCCCTTGAACTAGTTGGAAAATGAAAGCACAAAATGTGTAGCCCAAATTACACAGTGGCGCTCCCCAGGCGCGTCGCAACCTGGGCACGCCGGGCCATTGGAATTCGTTTCATTCCAAAAATTATTTTTCACAACGGGTCTTCTAAAGTTCTGGGGTTACCCATTTCCCACTCAATTTTTCCCCCAAACAAGAATATGAAGTCGAGAATCACGCATGATTTTTGAGATATTTGAAAAATACGATTATGGGGCATTCCGAAGCAAATGGGGGGTGTTTAATAGCGTTAAACTAGCATTTGATTATAAATTTTGAACTAGATTTAAAGATTTATCTAAAAGATATTTTATCTTTCAAAAATTAGTTTAGATAAACTTTTTAAAGATTTACTCCTGCATGCCAATGCAACCAATCAAGTATAAGATATGTTCATATCAATACAACCTTCTAAGTATGTATGTAATAACAATATAAATGACACATGATTTGTACAGTAGCCATCACATCAAACAGGCTAGATCATGTGTACCAACTAGTATTACCATATGACCACCATTATATCTTATATCATTATTATCTCATCAATAATCAGGATGCCAATGAAACAGAGCTCCACATGTACCTAAGTAAGCTCATAATCTCAAGTTTCTCACAATTATCATCAATTAATCACAACACTATCCAAAAGCTATCAAGTATCCAAAAGCTATCAAGTCCCATGTTATCATAATGATATCCAAAATTAACTCAATTCTCATAATTTCATCTCAATTTATCAATAGGATCATCATTTACTCAATTTTCGGCATAACCAATGTTACATTACCATCAAATTTTGTCATATCATGCAATTTGCTCATAAATCAATCTAAATCTTACAATTATCATATGAACATGTCCAATAACTTAAATCCAGTCCCAAAAAGGTTAGTTGAACCTACCTCGATGTTGAATTCGTACTCGAACAAGCTTTCAATAAACTCAAATCTCCAAATGATCCCCAGATTGATCAATCACTATCAAAAATAGATACTACGCGTCAATAGGTGAATTTTGGTACCCATATTAGCATGAATTAGGCTTAGGGGAAAATAATCAAAATTAGTGCTAAAATTCAAAGTTTTCGAATTAAAAATTGACTTTAAAATCATGCTCTCTACGAAATATAGAGTCCATGGGTTAAAATCACACCAAAATCGAGTTTAAATTGAATGAGAAATCATCATTTAAAGTTTTGAACTCATAGGCGAAAAAATTCCAATTTTGGACATTCAAAATCATGAAATTTCAAGGCAAAATCAAGATAAAACTCATGGAAAATAATTAAAATAGTGTTAGAAACACTCACCCAATAAAATCCTTGGAAAATCTTTTTTCAAAGTCTCCCCAAAAGCATTGAAAGTTCGAAAACAAAGTGTAAATAGTGACTCCAGTTATCCAAAACACTCTGCAAACGCGAGTAGGGTCCCGCAAACACGGAAAAGGGATGACCAAAAGACCTCAGTGAACGCGGAGAAAGGGAAATGCCACAACACCTCCGTGAATGAGGAGGATAATAATACCCAAACATCCATGTACGCAGAGAAGAATGGTGACTGCACTAGATACCAGATATTCCAGCAATACTCAGCCAAAATCACAACACAGAAAGGGCACTTGGAACTCATTTGGAATAAGAATTTCACAAACCAAATATGTATCCATACCAAAATTGATGATCTAGACTCAATGGAATAATTAATTAGAATTCGAGTCCGAGGTCTCCATGATATATTTACCCATGCAAGTCAAATAAACTAGTTTAAAACTCAAAATACCAAAACATCCCTCGGCAACTCTAAAGATTATGACGAGATCATTTCTAGCGTTAGTTTCATCATCCAAAATCACTAGAACTGTCAGAATTTTGATCTTAGCTTTCGAACTCCAAAGATTGATCAAAGTCAAACTTTGACTCTAGAAATGACTAAAGTTACAACTTTGGACCTAAAAACATCATTTTAACTCTGAATTTGATCTGTAACTTCTCCTAGATCAGATTCGACATTCCAGAGTTGGTGGAATCAATGAATTTTTAATCCGACACTTGAAACTAAAAATAGTACAAAAACTCACTTTTTCAACAACTTAAGCTTCCAAAAATGTCAAAACTCATATTTTCAACTTTTAAAACTCAGAATTTCAGTTCCAATAATACAAACAGTTTAAAATAGGTCCAAAACAACTTATGAAATGGTGAAGCAATAACTTCCACAGATAAGCTCAAAAATGACCAATCAAGTCATTATAGCAAAGTAACACAATTAAGGCCAAAAAAAATTAGCGTGGATTTAAAACAATTCACAAAGGTTTTCTAAGATTACAAAATCTTCCTTTAAGAAATTTGGCAAAAAGATACGCTAATTGATTTTTGGTATTAATATAAGATATTTCAACATCTCCTTTTAATTTATGATCTCTAATAAAATAATTTTTAATATCAATATCCTTAATCTTTGAATAATGCACAAGTTTTTTTAAGACATATAGACTGAAGTAATTACATAGAATTTGAGTAGGTTTATTGATGCACGAACGGTATGGAGAAGACAATTGGAAGAATCACAAGAGATTTGGTGAACTCACACAGAATTCTATTTTCTTGATAAAGTTGTTAGAAAAGCAACTAACCCTACCTAAAGGGAATAAGTTCACTTATATATATATATATATATAAAACCTAACTTAACGCACAGCAAAAATAACCAAAAGATGTCTAAAAGATGCAAAGAAAGTCTAAAAAATGCAATCTAGAACCGTCTGCAAATATTTCAGTCCGAAACAATTTATTTCGGTCCAAATTCTTTTCTGCACATCATTCTCCCCCTCTAAGAAAAGATTTGTCCTCGAATATACCACACCATCATCAGGCAGCTCTTTTCTCGATGACTCACCCTCCTGGTCAGTGATGTAAGGGGACAAATCAGCCATATTAAAAGTAGCCGATACATTATACTCGCCCGGTAAATCAATCTTGTAGGCATTATCATTGATCTTCTCCAACACCTGAAATGGTCCATCGGCTCGAGGTTGTAGTTTACCATGCCGGCCAATAGGAAATCATGCTTTCGTGAGATGAATCCATACCAGATCCCCTACCTTAAACACTATCCTCTTACGGCGTCAGTCTACCCGCTCTTTATACATCCTGTTTGAGTTCTCAATCTACGTACGGACATGTGAATACACTTGCTTGATGTGTTCAGCACACTGCTCGGCATCGCCACTAAATTGCTTGTCAACAGGTAATGGTGTGAGCTCTAGAGGTGTGATTGGATTGGATCCATACACAACCTCAAAGGGACTCTTGCCAGTGGTCCGATTCCGCGACCTATTATACGCAAACTCTGCTTGTGGGAAGGCTAGATCCCATTGACGTGGACTATCACTAACTACGCTTCACAATAGGTTTCCTAAACTTCGGTTGACCACCTCAGTTTGACCATCGATTTGGGGATGGTAAGAGGAGTTAAACTGTAGTTGAGTGCCCAGCTTTTGCCAAAGAGTATGCTAAAAATGGCTCACGAACTTCATATCTCGATTTGAGGTTATAGTTTTGGGCACGCCATGCAACCAAACAATTTCTTGAAAAATTAAATGGGCTACCTGCAATGCATCAAAAGTTTTGCTGCAAGCAATGAAGTGCGCCATCTTTAAGAATTAATCCACCACCACTATAATCGAATCCTTGTTCCTTTGTGTGCGAGGCAACCTGAGAACAAAGTCAAGACTGACATCTTCCCGTGGGGCCATGGGAACGGGTAGAGGTTGATATAGGCCCGTATTAGATCCTCGAGTCTTAGCTACTTGACACACTTTGTACTTCCCCACAAATCAGGCCACATCTTGCTTTATTCTAGGCCAATAAAATTTGTCTTATAGCCATGCCAATGTTTTATCAACCCAAAAATGTCCCGCAAGCCCACCAACATGTCCCTCAGTAATAACCGCCTCCCTCAAAGAACACTTAGGAATACAGAGCCGGTTACCTTTGAAAAGAAAACCTTCTTGTTGAACAAACTGCTGAAAGGGATGTGATTCACACTTCCCCCAAATCTCTCCAAAATTAGGATCATCCCCATACAACTCCTTAAATACATCAAACCCGACCACTTGCACTGGTATGGTTGAAATAAGAACATACCTCCTACTTAGTGCATCGGCCACGTTGTTCAGTACTATCGCCTTGTGTTTGATGGAGAAGCTAAAAGCTTGCAAGAACTCTACCCATTTGGCATGCCTAGATTTTAACTTGTACTGCCTATTGGTGTATTTCAATGCCTCATGATCAGAGTATAGGACAAACTCTTTGGAAATGAGGTAGTGATGCCAATACTCGAGACTTCTGACAATGGCATAAAACTCCTTGTCATAAGTTGAATAATTGAGCTTGACATCATTCAACTTTTCACTGAAAAACATCACAGGTCTACTTTCCTGACTTAACACGCCACCAAATACCCATGCCAAATGCATCACAGTGAACCTCAAAAACTTTCTCAAAATTTGGCAAAATTAGAACGGGTGCTTCAGTTACCTTTTTCTTTAGTAACTGGAATGCATCTTCGGCCTCCTTGGTCCAAGCATATTTGCCTCTTTTCATATAGTCTGTGATGGGTGTAATGATGGTGCTAAAATTACGAATGAACCTTCGGTAGAATGAAGCCAAGCCGTGAAAACTCTGGACATCATGGATGCTTATCGGTGTTGACCATCTAGTGATTGCTTCCACCTTAGCTGGGTCCATTCGAATATCTTTCTTGGATACTATGTATCCGAGGAATGTCACCTTATCAGTGAGGAAGTGAAATTTTTTTTATTGGCATACAACTTCTACTCCCGCAAAACCACAAAGACTTGTCGCAGGTGTTGTAAATGCTGATCCTCAGAGGAGTTGTACACCAAAATGTCATCAAAATAAACCACCATAAAATGACCAATAAAAGCACGGAAGACCTATTTTATCAAGTGCATGAAAGTGCTTGGCGTATTGGACAATACGAACGGCATCACCCACCACTCAAAGAGACCATCTCGGGTCTTGAAGACGGTCTTCTATTCATCTCCAGGTTGAACCCAAATTTGGTGATACCCACTCCACAAGTTAATTTTGGAAAATATTGTTGCCCCATGTAATTGGTCAATTAGATCATCAAACTGGGGTATAGGGAAATGGTACTTGATGGTGATCTTGTTAACGGCTTGACTGTCAATGCACATCCTCCATGAACCATCTTTTTTTAGAGCCAATAATGCGGGTACCACGCACGGGCTCATACTCTCCTTCACATACCCCTTGCTTAACAACTCGTGCACTATGAACCATCTTTTTTTGAAGCCAATAATGTGGGTACCACACACAGGCTCATACTCTCCTTCACATACCCCTTGCTCAACAACTCATGCACTTGTCTTTACAATTCCTCGTGCTCTTTGGGACTCATGCGATAAGCGACTCTATGAGGAATGACCGCCCCTGGCACGAAGTCAATGCAATGCTGGATGTCCCGCATGGGTGGCAATCCAGATGGCAATTCTGTTGGTGCCACATCAACAAATTCTTCAACTAATGGCCTAACCCGCGTTGGAAATTCGGGACCATCATCATTAGCCTCTGTCACCATCAAGGGAAATACCTCAACCGTCTGGTCCACCTCATTCTAAAACTCAGAACGAGATAGCAAATGACTCTTAGGCTCTTTACTCACTTATCTTAAACCAAGACAGCTTGTAAGATTGTAGGTGGTCCTCAGTTTTAAGTCCCAACTTCTCCACCATCGTGTTGGACAACACATTCTCACAACTGACCATATCAATGATCACATTGCAAACCTTACCTCCACTAGTACATTTGGTATGAAAGATATTATGCCTCAGCCATGACTCGTCTTCACTGGCAGCCACACTCAATGCTCTTCTGACTACTAAGGAATAACCAAAATTGGCATACGTGACCTCTTTATTTTCTGTCAGGTGATCCTCAAGGCCCTCATTATAATCATCATACACCAGGTCCACATCCTCCTCAACTATCTTGACAATTTGTCGGTTCGAACAATCGGCAATCAAGTGTCCTAGACCTTGACACTTAAAGCACCGCCGATTGGCCATAGAACCTCCCCTACTGGCTTGTCCCTTCTCTGGATGGATTTTGGGGGTTGGGGCTTGGGTTTTTGTGGTCAAAGGTTTAAGGTTCGACGGGGGTGCTCGCCTGCTAGTCTTAACACCTGAGAAATGGTTTTGGTACTTCGATTAACAGATACCCTTTCTCCTTTGCTGCGATTCGACCTTTAATGCCAGCCTACACACATCATCATATGAGTAATACTATTGCAAGTACACCACATCTAATATCTCTGGTTTCAACCCGGCTAGATACCGAGCAACTATCTGTTCGTCCTCCTCAACAATATCACATCGCATCCGCAATATATCAAACTCATTGGTATACTGCTCCACCGACACACCCCTTTGATTAAGATTATGGTATTCGATGAAAGCCTCCTGCCTATACTGGGCGGGTAAGAATTTGGCCATTAATTTCTTTTTCATCTTACTCCAACTCTAAAATTTTGGTTTCCCTTCTCTAACACGCCTAGTTCTCACATTCTCCACCAAATTGAGGTATGTTTCCTCAACTTAATGGCTACTAACTTAACCTTTTGAATGTCATTCAAATTTTTCACATCAAAAACCTGTTCGACGATATGCAACCAATCAATAAACTCATCAGGATGAGATTTACCATCAAATTCTAAAAGGTTAACCTTGATCCCTAGGGTTTGATTGGGTTGGTCGGGCTTATGCCGCGGCCGTTGGTTTCGCCCCTGATTTGGAATCCCCCACGAGTTGAACTCCTCATCATCATTGCCCGCTACAGAAGAGTTAAGGGAGGCTGACTCCTCCTCTTCCTCTCCATTGGTAGAGCCCATTCTTGCCTTGGCGAGTTGGTGCTCCAACTCTCGGATCCGTCTCCCCGTCGTTGCAATCTCTAGATCTCATTGGTCTCGATGGCAGTTTGGCGGCCCTTCTTCTTCAGGATCGACTCCATGACCCAAACCTCGGCCACGACCCCTACGACGACCACGGTTGGCATCAGCCATCAACCTGGTTGCTCTGATACCAACTGATGCATGAACGGTACAGAGAAGACAATTAGAAGAATCACTAGAGATTTGGTGAACTCACATATTTTCTTGATAAACTTGATACAAAAGCAACTAACCCTACCTAAAGGGCATAAGTTCACTTATATATAAAAAAACACCCTAACTTAACACACAGCAAAAATAACCAAGAGATGTCTAAAAGATGCAAAGAAAGTCTAAAAAATGGAATCCAGAACCGTCTGCAAATATTTCAGTCCGAAACAATTTATTTCAGTCCGAATTCTTTTCTGCGCATCATTTACATGATGATTTATATTCATTTAAATGATGAATCATCTAAAGTAAATGACCACAACATAAATCAATGGCTATATATCCTGCCTCTATTAATTGTTGAAATTGAAATACAATTTTTCTTCTTGCTAATTTAAGAAATTAAAGAATTTCGAAGGGATTAACATGCACCCCTAGTGCTTTTACTATCATTACTGTCACTTGCAAAATCCCACATTTGAAAAACTTTTAAGATTAATTCTAGGAGAAGTTGGACACCATAGACCATAAGAAAGTTTTCCCACACAATATCAAATTATTCTTTTTAGGGCAAATAAATGAGATTCTTTAGGAGCTGACTGAAACCTTGCACATTTATAAATACTAAAATAATGTCTAGTCGACTGGCATTATGATATCAAAGAGATCATACTTTGATATATTGTATCATTTATGGACTTACCATTAATGTCTATATTCAGAGAGCTTATAGGGCTCATAGGAGTTCCTAGAGGTTTTATATTGCTTATTCTAGACTTGTGGATCAGTTCTTTAGAATACTTACTTTGATTAATGAAGTTCACAAATTACTCATCATACTCATTTTACACTTTACATGAAGTTCGCAAATTCCTCACACAAAATAGCATAAGTACTCCCAAATCCACATATATTTGAATTATGAGTTTTTTAGAGAATGATTGTTTAATAAATAATGTAGTATATATTTCCCCTCTTAAGAAATCATGTGAAATCAGAAAATTACTTAATTGGTCGTACAAGCTTAAGAGATTTGCGTGAGACCATACAAAGCCTTGGATAGTTTAAAAACATGATATGGAAATTTAGGATGTTCAAAACGAAGAGATTGGTTTACAAAAACTTCTTCAATAAGTCCATCTGAAAAAGCACTTTCACATTCATTTAAAATAATTTAAAATCTTTAAAAGGAGCATATGAATATATTTTAACCTAACCACCAGAGCAAATATTTCACCATAGTAGACTCTTCCTTGTTGAGAGTAGCCTTGAGCACCTAGCTGGATGCTGGTTTATATAACTTCACCTTCTTTATTTACCTTTTTTCTGAAAATCCATTTGGTACAAATAATTAAGGCTTTTTCAGACTTTGAAACTAATGACCAAACTTGATTTATATATAATTTATCCAATTCTTCTTGCATAGCATTTACCCATTAAGATATAAGAACTATGTTGAGACATGAGAATTATGTTAGCACTTTTCTTGCTAGAGACTCTTGTCTTTATTACTTCATTTGGATCTCCAACAATGAATTTTCTTGGATAGTTAGGTTTACTTCTCCATTCATTTGGAATAGCATCAATAGTGAGTTAATTTCCTCGTGCATCAGTTAGTTGATTAGGGCAATCGACTTCCTTGGAGGACATAACAACACTTTGAGTGTTTCGAATTTCAATATCATGTGTGATGTTTCTTTTCTCAGTAATTTTATTAGAATTGTTAAAAATAATATGAATAGATTCTTATATAATCAAAGTTTTTTCAATTAGAGATTCTATAAGATCTGTTAAAATTTGAATAACCCAGAAAAATTCCTTCATCACTTCAAGGATCAAACTTAACCAGGTTGTATGTACCATTGTTATGAATGAAGCACTTAGGATGAAAATGTGTAATGTTAGATTTCTTTTCATTCTACAATTCATATGAAGTTTTTTTCAGAATGAGTCTAATTAGACACCTACACTTACTGCCTTTGTCAAAAATTGGGGAGGTAGAGAGTGCTCACAAGTCATGATTCTTGCCATGCTTTGAAGAGTTTTATTTTTCCACTTGACTACTCCATTGTTTTGAGGACATCTTGGAGAAAAGAAGTTATGAGAATAACCTTGTTCATTGCAGAATTGTTCAAATGCCTTATTTTCACATTCTCCATTGTGGTCGCTCTTTGTGGAGGTAATATAGTATCCCTCGTCTCTTTGAACTTTCTCATAGAAAAACTCAAAATTCTTTAGAGTATTATCTTTGTTAGCAAGGAATTTAACCAAATAAAATGAAAGCAATAATCAATAATTACGAAAGCATACATTTTTCCTCCAATACTAGTTTGTCCAAATAATCCATATGAAGTATCAATGTAAAGGCTTAGAGATAGATACAATATCTTCAGGCACAAAGGAGTTTCGAGTTGCTTACTCATTTGACATGCATCATAGATATGATCTTTTGTGTAATCCAATTTTAGTAGGCCGAGGTACAGTTCATGTCTAGAAAATTTTCAATTAAGCGCATGTCAGTATATCCAAGTTTCTTGTGCTAGATCCATGGCTTTTCAGAAATAGAGGTTAAACAGATGTGTTCTGTAATTCCTTTGATAGAGTCATGTATGTACTCACTTTTGTCTTATGTGTTATGTCGTTTCTTTGATAGAGTCAAGTATATATGTACACACCTTTTGTCTCTGCTTCCAGAGAATATATACACACCTTCTGTCTCTGCTTCCAGAGAGAATAGTTTTACCAAAGTTCGATTATGCACCCTATTTTCTAAATCTTACTTCCAGTTCCGAGTAGAATAGTTGAATTATGTTCAATAGATTGTACTTTAATCCTTTGATAAGATAAACCTTAGTAATATCATAAGACTCATTAAAAGAGGTATTTACTATAATAATGACAATCCCTACCAAATTGTCACAAAATAGAATTTTCCAACATTAAAGTCTGCAACAAATTTAAAAAGTTTTTTGTTGCCTGTCATGTGATTTGAACACACACTATCCTAATAGTATTTTATTTTGATTTTTTTAATTAAAGTTTGGCTGATGGGCCATTTTATTAAATTAAATCATCTGGCCCAAAGGGGCCTTTTACATTGTAAAATTTAAAACAAGTCCAAGACTCGGTCCATCCGTCCACCGCCTTAGCTATTATCTTTTGAAAGAAGCTAGGGTTTCATCAAAGGAACTCCTTGACTTCAACTCTCCATCTTCTGCGGCGATGTTGTCTCCCTGGGTTCCCAACCATCAGTTCTTTCTTTGCCATTTCTGGGTCAGCAACTATCTCTACCTCATCTCCATGGTGTACTTGTATTACAACTCTCAAAGGTGAGTTGCATTTCTGTTTCCGCATTTATTTTCTAGCTCCTTGTTGGCTTACTGACTGCTACTCCTTGAAAAGTTTCCTGTCCGGTGAATCTATCTTAACAAGGCCAGGAATTAGAAATATCTTCAAGCGCCAATCCTATAAGAGCTAACTAGTCGACTCGCATCAACAATTCAACTAAATCTGAAAGTGAATATTTTAGTTTCTCTGGCTCTGAAAAGCTTGTTTTTTTTAATTCTTGTCATTACTATGGAAAACTTGAACAAAAGTACTAGAGATGCAGATTTGGTTATTCAAATCCTTCAAATGGGGTTTGGAAACTTAAAGTTAAGCCCAACTGGAATTTTAAAGGACCCACTAACACTTGGGTACCTAAAAGAGAATAACCAACTATATGAATTGTAATGCTTCATTTGCTAAGGTAGATTCACCGGACAGAACACCTTTCAAGGTGCAACAGTCAATAAGCCAATAAGGAGCTAGAAAACAGATGGGGAAACTGAAATGCAACTCAACTTTGAGAGCTGTAATACAAGTACACCATTGAGATGAGGTGGAGATAAGTTACTGATCTAGAAATGGCAAAGAGAGAACTGATGGTTGGGAACCCAAGGAGACAACATCGCTGCAGAAGATGGAGAGTTCAAATCGAGAATTTCCTTTTAGGAAACCCTAGCTTCTTTCAGAAGATAATAGCTAAGGCGGTAGATGGATGGGCCGGGTCTTGGACTTGTTTTATGTTTGCAATGTAAACGGCCCCTTTGGGCCAGATAATTTAATTTAATAAAATGGCCCATTGGCCAAAGTTTAATTAAAAAATATCAAAAGAAAAATAGTACTAGGATAGTGTGTCTTCAAATCACATTACATACAACAGAAGTTTTTTTAAATTTGTTGCAGGCTTTAATGTAGGAAAGATTCAATTTGGTGACAATTCAGTAGGGACTGTCATTGGTATAGTGAATACCTCTTTTAATGAGTCTTATGATATTACTAAAGTTCACTTATCAAAGGATAAAGCCACAATCTATTTAGTCGGAACTGGAAGTAAGATTCAGAAAACAAGATGCATAATCGAAGAAAACTCTCGAAAAGCTATTCTCTCTAGAAGCAGAGACAAAAGTTGTACATATATACTTGACTTTATCAAAGAAACTCCAGAACACATAAGACAAAAGTGTGTACATACATGACACTATCAAAGGAACTTAGACATAGTGACATGCGCTTAATTGAAAATTTGCTAGACAAGAAATTGTTCCTCAGCCTACACAAATTGGATTACACAAAAGATCATGCATGTCAAATGAGTAAGTAACTTGAAACTCTTTTTTACCTAAAGATATTGTGTCTATCTCTAAGCCTTTACAACTACTTCATATGGATTTATTTGGACAACCTAGTATTGTTAGTATTGGAGGAAAAATGTACACTTTCGTAATTGTTAATTATTACTCTCATTTTGTGTGGGTTATATTTTTTGCTAACAAAGATGATACTCTAAGGAATTTTGAATCCTTTTGTAAGAAAGTTCAAAGAGACGAGGGATACTATATTAGCTCCATAAAGAGCGACCACAATGGAGAATTTGAAAATAAGGCATTTGAAAATTTCTGCAATGAACAAGGTTACTCTCATAATTTTTCTTCTCGAAGATGCCATCAAAAAAATAGAGTAGTCAAATAGAAAAATAAAACTCCTCAAAGCATGGCAAGAACCATGACTTGTTAACAATGTATACCACATCAAAGGAGAGTTCCAAGGAATATGGTCACGAAAGCAAGTATATGGAGTTTGAGCCTCGGACCAGTTTCACTTTCAATCAAGTACTTACATCTGATGATCGTGGCCCATGAATGGAAACTGGCTAGAGGATTTTGAAGTCTCACTGGAAGAGGCAAAGGTATTCATCTCTGAAGAACACCATGATTCCCCTGATTTTGGGCACCTATCACTCTGCTATGAACAAAAAATTTTAGCCCACATTATTGCAACCACCCTGGTTCACAGAAAAGGGTCTCTTAGCAGCATCTCCAACAAAGATATTTTTATTCTATACTGTCTTCTCAAGAAATACCGCATAAACTAGGCTGAATGGATTCGAGATTATATGCTTAAAAGTGCAGAGGACACCCCACTGCAAGTCTTCCCCATTGTCTGCTCGTCTACCAAATTCTCAGTGAGTCTCAAGTGGACTTGTCTGTGTTCAAAGACATTGAGGTATCTGCGACTTATGACTCCCGTACCTTTGCCAACATGGGGAACACTCTTGTCATAGCAAGTGGCACAAGGACTCTGTTAAAGGAAAATAAAAAGCCCTAAGTCGACTGAGATCTCTGCATACTTAACTGCCCTTCTCACTAAGGAGGTAGATAAAATTAAATCCTCCCTTCTTTCTCTAACCAGTGTCATGAAGGATGTGCAGGAAATGCTGAATAAAATTCTTTAACTCAGCAAGGACTCCAATACGACTTAGGAATATTGCGCATAGAGATTGAAGATCTCAAGAAAGAAGGTGTGCGCTGTTCGACCCCGTAAATTGCATATTGGAATTTGAATGACTTTTAGGACTTGTTTAAGGTTTTAAGAGTAATTGAGACTATTAAGTTGAGTGATGGGTCATTAAAGGTCGGAGGCCCTTA
>DF368763.1:15306-29740 GCA_000787875.1 Solanum virginianum
TCTCCCTTTGCCTTGTATGCTGGAGATAGCTGACACATCTTCGTTCTTTCTTTTCAACATTTCAGATGTCCTGACCGAATTTGATATGTGGGTGATTTTGCCCGTTTTGAGTCCGTCCTCGATATTCTCATCAATCTTAACAATGTCTGCAAACTTTGCTCCAACGAGCAGTATCATCCTTTCATAAAATTTTGGCTCTTGGGAGCGTACAAACACCTCGATAATCTCCTTTTAGGATATTGGGGGATGCACTCTGGCAGTATTCTTTCTCCATCTGTAAGCATACTCCCAATAGCTCTCGGTGGACTTCTGCTTAATTTTCTCCAAAGAGTACCGATTCGGCATAATCTCAATATTGTAAGCAAAAGTTTCAACAAAATCTTTTGCCATGGCGCTCCAATTGACCCATTGGTTTATCTCTTGAGAGGTAAACCATTCCGGGGCTTCTCCACTTAGACTTCGACTGAATAGTCGCATCAGCAATGCCTCATTTTTTCCGACGCCCACCATTTGGTCATAGTATGCTCTTAAATGGGCTAGAGGGTTTCCGCTTCCGTTGAAGGCATCGAACTTTGGTATTTTGAACCCTTCTGGAAGGTTCAGTTTTGGGTGAATACATAGATCCTCATAGTTCAAACCTGTGACATCGGGTGCATAATGAAATTGCTTCATTGCCTTTGCAATTTCTTCTCTCATATCCAATTTGGTCATTTTCTCTTTGGCCTTCCCTTCTTTCTCCTTCTCTTTATAGTGATCAACCTCAGGGTAAGTGGATTGAGGAATATTTTGATTGCTAATATGAAAAGGAATTTTAGGAGGCATAGTTTGGGTGGCGGGTAGGTTGTATTTATCTGGAGCTTGGATTTCAGGTCGGATAGTAGGGGCAATGTGAGAGAAACTGCCAGCTTATGTAGGGATAAACACATAATAGTTGCTTTGTTTGAAGACTAACCTACAAAAATAGACGAACTGTTGTTCACTTAATTTGAAATTGTGAATTTAAGGAGATTATTGGCAAGAGAGGAGGCTGAGCCCTAAAGTAGGTGAAAGATTTTGATTCAAGATTTGTGAATCAGAAAAATGATTTAACAGTTTTTTGTGGTTTTGATGATTCTTTGTAAGGAAAGATGACAGAGAAAAGAAATTGATGATTTGACAATTTTCATATTCAGTTTTTTTAAGGGGGTTTTGGAAATTGATAACAAAATAGGAAAGACTCTTTTTTTTGAAGGGGGGGGGGGTTTGGAAATTGATAACGAAATAGGAAAGACTCTTTTTCTATTTTTTTTTGAATGGGGGGCCGAGCCTTGAGAGGCTGCCTACATATCTCACGAAAGAGGAATCAGATCCTACGTAGTTCTAAAGCTTGAAATTTTTAGAACTGCAAAATTGACCCTTGACAAGTAAAGTTTGATTTTGTTGATGAACTTGCGACACAAAGATCATTTGGACGAATTCTTGATAATGGCTTGATTTTTATGCTTAGAGGGTTCTAGAAAATTTTGAAATGAAGTGGGCTAGAAGCCTTCAAACAAAGCAACATAATCACATAAGCAGTTATAAAACATATCACATAAATAGATATTGCGCGTCCTAAACAGATATGTGACCCATATTGTGCCAAGGGTGGGCCTAACGATTTGAAGGATGTATACGCAAATTTAGACGTTCCATTGCCCTAAAAATATTTATACAATCTTTATGAATAAACTTAATGGGATACATAATTCGGGAAAGGGATGCATACAAAAATCAGTCCCACGCAGGGGATTAGTCCTAAACTAAACCTTCGTTGAACATTTTTGAATATAATGCCTTCTTGAACTTCTCGTTGAACGCCTTTGAATGGAACGCCCTGTACAATCTTCTTTTGATTACAATACTTTTAAAAATGAACTCCCGACCCTGAGGGACAAAGGTTTGTCAAACAACATATACATCATTCAAATATAAACACATAAGCATGGTCGTCCATTTGGGCCGGGGGCCACTTTGGACTCAAGGTGGTCTTTCTAATGGGCCCTACACGCCTTACGTGTTGGGTCGTCCTAGGTCAATGCTTAACCAGTATGGATTTTGCTTCGCTCTATCCTAGTTATCTAAGAGTGGGTTTTGACTGGATAAGGGTACCCACGTGGACAATCTGAACTAGAAATTCATGACAACGATTGGCTCACCCGATAACTTGCCACTTATTCCAAAAAAGGGTTAAGTATTTGGGGATCCAGTTGCGGGATCACAAAATCATCCTCCCAAATACACAACAGATAATAGGAAGATGCCATGAAATGCATATGACAGTTTAATATCAAATTTAAACAAACAAAACAAATAAACACATATGATCAAATAGTTAGTCAAACAACCAAATCTAATGGTTAGAACCTAATTAAAGTCCCCAGCAGAGTCGCCATTTCTGTTATTCCGAAAAATGTCCGACTCTTTCTGAAAATCAAATTCGATGCTCAATTGATTTAAGTACGAATCAGATTCTCAAAAATTGAAAGAAAACAGAGTCGCCACCTAATTTTAAGGATAATTAGGAAATTGATTAAATTCAAAAACCTAACAGAAAAGCTTTAAAATTTCAGAGAAAATGGATAAGGGTTCAACTTTAATCCGTTTAGATCCTGACCGCTTCTTTTGGGCTTCTCTAGCCCATTTTTGTGTGATTGTATACACAGAGCGTATACCAGTGTATACTTCTTGGTTTCAGCTTCATGACCCAGTACTCCATCTTCCTTTATATAGGGTTGACTCGAAAAGAAGAAGTTTGGGCCTCCATGGCCAAAGAGAATGCAGGATGGGGTTCAAAAGAACCCCAAAATTATAGTTTATGCAAAGACAAGAACAATAAAGATTAGTACGTAATATAGCTAACTAAGATATAGGTTGAAAATCATTGAAGTGAAACCATTTGAGAAAATTATTAAGTTTGATAACAGAGAAGTAGACATAATACTTAACAGTAACTTGAATAAAGCTTTAATCTAATAGCAAAACCAAGTTGTGTATGATGACTGAAATAGAAACATAAATACCTTGACAATTGTAAATGGACAAACTGGACGTAAAATAAAGAATATAAACTGAACCTGAAGAAAACAAACCAACATAACGAGCGGACGAACACAGGTTTGCACAATATCTAAAATTAGAACACGCAATAAGAAGTATCGGGAAAGACGACGAGCCTTTAATATGTTGAATTAAAACGTGAATATGAAAGCAGAGAACTAACAAAGCACAGAATAAGGACGTTCAATAGTTATGAACTCGAAACTGACAGCTGCAGAAGGATTAAGACGTGCGCGTTCAACAATTATGAACTTGAAACTGACAACTGCAGAAGGATTAAGATATGCGCCAAATAGGGACAAACTTTTAAGCGAAAACTTATCATCTTGATATCATTTCAGCTAGATTTAAACCTTCATGGATGTTAACACAAACATATGGATGAATGAGACAATTTAAAATACCACAATAATCTATACTAGGAACAGCTTAAAGTTGTCTATAACTGAGTATTCGTCGAAAAGTAAAACTTATGGCTAATTCTAAATAACATCACAGCATAACCTCAGAAACATCCTAACGACCAAACGACAATAGCTAGACTTCGACTCGGCACAATATAGCAAGCTCAACAAAAGTAAATAAAATGCGAATAGGACAAATTCGATATAGCTACAAGGTTCACATTTTTACTACACTGTATAAGACTTAAACGAGATTAAAAAAAGAGTGAGACGGGTCGTTACCTTTTTATGAGCAGGAACTGAGACGAACGAGCTTGAAGAGGACTTCACCACAACAATACTTCGTCTTCCTCGACAAAGCTTCCGGTCGCAAGATCTTCAAAATCAGAGAGGTTGCTTGGAATCGATTCGATGGACTATGAACAATATTCGAGCTTTTGGTGCCAATGACTGAGTAAGACGGCCCCCATGAACTGAAGAAGAAAAGGGTATAAATAGGTCGAAATTCGGGCGAGAGTGGTGAAAGGCAACAGATCTATTTCGTCAAAACACGCGTGGAGCGGCGTGGGCGACTTTTGGCATTTTTGATTGAATTTTTCTAGATTTTCGTCTGATTTTTCAGATTTTGTTGGTTCCGAGTTTCTTATCTTTCGGCTTTTGGTTTTTTCTTGCTTTTCGTTTTCTTGATTTTTTTTTTGTTTCGATTTTTGGTTGAAGAGGAAGAAAGGGGGGGAGACAAGGCATGGGGATTGGGGTCTTGGGCGGTGGGAAAGGTGTTGGCAGGTGGAAAAGGAATTGGGAGGTGGGAAAGGAGGGATTAAAAAATTGGGAGGAGGGAATTAAAAAAATTAAAAAGTGGAAGAAAGGAATAAAACATGGGTAGGTGGGAGACTAAATAATAAGAGTGGGGGGCGCGTGGGCCCCTCCCCAAGCGGGAATGATTTTATTTTTATTGTTATTTTTTCGGATAAATGCCACGAATTGTTAAAATCAAAGACTCGATAATTTGTAGTACGGAGGGTAAAAATTCGGTGTCAACAGATACCATATCGATATCATATATGATTGAATTTAATTCACTTTGATACTCCATCGATATATTAATAATCTATCAGTATCATATAGTTTTGGTACTCTATCGATATATAATAATCTATCGGTATCATATAGTTTTAGGCTCTTTTTTAAGAAATAAAATAATTAATAGAAAATTGTTAAAGTTACAAACTTATATATTAAATCCTAAATTAGTAGAAAATATATTCTTGTGATACTCTATTGGTATATTGATACCATATCAATATCATATAGGATTAAGCTTAATTTTCTGTGATACTGCATCAGTATATTGATACGCTATTATCATATAGTTTTGAACTCTTTTTTTAAGAAATAATACAATCAACAAAAAATTATTGAAGTCGCGAACTTATTTATTAAAATCTAATTTAGTAAAAAAATGTTCTTTGTGATACTCTGTCATTATATTAATACCATATCGACATCATATAGTATTAAATTCAATCATCTGTGATACACTGTCGGTATATTAATACCCTATTAGTATCATACTCCCTTTGTCCCATATTAATTGAATTTGTGAGATAATGCACACATATTAAGAAAAACATTCAAAGACAAACTTTACATCATACTTTCCACTATTACCCTTTGTAAAATCATAGTGTAATTTATTTCATAGAAAATATAAAAGTTCAATAAATGAAGGGCAAATATGGAAAAAGTTTCAAACATTCATCTTAAACTTTGAAAAATTCAACTATTTTAAATCTTTAAAAAAAGCCTCAAAAATTCAATTAATTTGAGATGGAGGGAGTATAATGTAGGCATTTATATCGGCTTAATAATAGACAAATTAGGAGGTATTAATTGTAATTAATTAGGTGAGCACAAATATAAAGGAATATATATATATATATATATATATATAAATAATTTATTTCACATGTAATTAGTTTTTCCAAAAAGAAATTGTATTGATTAGTTGCATTCATTTATAATGGATTTGTGTTGGATTAGGGTAAAAAAATTTATGTATAGGTTAAGAAATAAGGGTCACATATTTAGTAAAAATATTAATTACATGTTATATAATTGTGACATTAGTAGAGGAATAATTTAAGCTTGAAAATAATCACAAACAATAAATTTGATCTAACAAGTGGAAGGAACATATTTTTCTAGCTATTTACATACGTCAAAAAGTATTTTTTTTATCCAATAAATAGAAGGACAACGAATTTAATCTACTAGTTTAAAAGAGAATATTTTCTGAGCCATTTCAAATACGTAAAAAATATTTTAATCATTTTCATATATTTAATAGTTGTAATAGTGTACTGCAAAATATTGTTTTTTAGTTTTTTTTCCGTCTCTCTCTTAACAATAAATAGTTAAAGGAGAATAACATGAATCCAGCAATATTTATTGTTGAAAACAGGCTAGGAAGCTTGAAAGCAGTATCATATCATATGAGTTTTAAAAATGTAATAAAAAAAATAATAAAAAAGGATTGGTAAGGCTTGAACGGATGGATATCAAGGTTGAGGCTTCATCCTACATAATTCAGACCAACGAATATATACTTAATTTGTTTAATGCATTCACAAGTGTTTGCATCGCTGTCCTATCTTGATGTTAAGGGCACAACTGATTGGCTCAAAAACTGAGTTAGTTGCTCCTCCCTTTCTTAGCTACCGTGACTTTGTGTATGAACTATGGATGTATATGTGAAGGTATCTACGGAAGAAGAAAACAACTAAAATTCATATTTACCCAACTGAAATATAAGTGATCCAATTTAACATTTGCCAATGTTCGCCATCGGAGAATACTGTAATGGTTACAACTTACATAATGATGTTAATAATCCCGGTCATGTTAGTATATGCTTTTCTGCTACCTCCTCCTCCTTTCCAACGTCATTTTTTTCTTTTCAGAAAATCAAAATCTAGAACCCAAATATCTACTGATCCATAATTGAGCAGAAAATAAATTCTGTGAGTAAGAATAATTAGATATAAACAGAAGAAGGAAAATGAGACAGAAAGGAGCATATCTATGTTATGAGTCCCTTGGCATTAATATACACGTCTTTTCGTCACAATTTAAGCATGTTTATTACTCACTGGTGTTCCTAAATGTGCTTTTGTCTGTCTCTGACACCTTCCTTGAGGATGTGGTGTAATCACCATACGTGTCTTCAGAGAGCATGGAATTGTCATTAGCTTTCCATTTTTGCAGGGCTTGAGGAAGGCTCATACTAAAGTCAATATTGAAACTATCATCTCCAGTAGTGGCAGAGGGAGTCCATTGCTCTACCAGAGGAGCTAACACATTTACTACATGGCCCATATCCGGTCTCTGAGATGGTTCCCTAGCTGCGCAATGTCCTGCTAGCTCTGCTACTTTGCATATGCTCTGATAAGTTTCCTCATCTGGATCCAGGGTCGGGTCTAGCACTTCTATTATCTTCTCTTTGTTCACAACCATCTTTCTAAACCAAGCCACTAAATGACTTCTGTCTTCTGGCAACTTCTCATCTAGTGCTTTTCTGCCTGTGACAATCTCCATCAATATCACTCCAAAGGCGAAGACATCAATCTTCGTAGTCACTCTTCCAGTGGCTACCTCCAACAAACAGACATGTCATGAGAATATATATATATTTATCACGTGTAAACTTAACATATATATAATCATACTCCTAATCAAATACTATGAAATTCTAAAAGAATTAGTTCGTTTTATTCAGGATAATTAAGCTACTAACGCATTTTAGTTTTTAAATTTATTATCAAATTATGACGAGCTAGACATATAGTTACTTTGTTTGTTCTGTGGTAAGTCAGATGTTTAAATTGAACTGATTCATGCAATATTAAAGGACTGTTTACTTACAAGCATACTCTGGTGCAAGATACCCAAAAGTTCCTGCTAGCTTTGTCTCCACAGAATACTTGCCATCAGGTGCATTTTTAACTAATCCAAAATCGGAGACCTTAGCCCTCATATCATCTCCAAGAAGTACGTTTGAAGGCTTTAGATCTCTATGTATGAAGCTCTGCTGTGCCAAACCATGTAGATACTCTACCCCTCTGGCAACATCTAGTGCTATTGTTAATCTTTGCTTCCAAGTGAGAGGTTGAAGTCCCAATTGATCATGATCGAACAAGTGCTGGCCTAACGTCCCTTGTGGCATGTACTCATATACTAAAAGCTTCTCATATCCATTTGACACAAAACCCATGAAGTGCCACTAAGTGTCGGTGCCTTAACTTTGTGAGTACCTCGATTTCAGCTTTGAATTCATTCAGACCCTTGTTGCTTGCTATAGAAGCTTCCATCCTCTTAACAGCAATCTCTGTCCCATCATGGAGTTTACCTTTGTAAACAATCCCAAAACCACCATGTCCCAATATATTTTCTTTGCTGAAATTGTTTGTCGCCTCTCGCAGAAGTTCCACTGGGATAGTAACATGCCCACCATCATATACATTTATTTCACTGTTTGAAGCGCTACTTTGACTGGCCGTGCTTGGAATTGCACCATAACCCTTCACATTTTTAAGGGGGGAACCGTTCTTCAATTTTTGCTCCTTGCCTTTTGCTTTTCCATTATGCTTGTATTTATATATCAACAAGCACAAAACTACGATTAAGATCACAGCAGCAATGACAATGGCAACAATCACCCATGTAGAGATGGAAGATTTATGTTGTTCATCTTCTGCAGCAGAAGGTGAATTATTTGTCCCCCCAAACGACGAACTTGGACTTGATCTTCCAGGTGGGGCACTTGGGGGCAAATCTTTCCCCATAAATGGATTACCAGACGTTTTCACTATGACATCCGAACGAAACTTTGGGATCTTTCCGGAAATATTGTTGTTGGAAACATCGACAAGCTGCAGCTCTGCTAAACTGGTGAGGCTGTCTGGAATAGGACCTGTGAGATTATTATCATTCATGATCAATGATTTCAGACCTGTGAGATTAGCAACAGCAGGAGATATTGTACCAACCCAATTCTGTTTCGCAAAATTGATTACAGTCACACTTCCCTTAGCATCACATGTAATATAGTTCCAACCTTTACAAGGATTATTCCCTGCCCAAGACTCGGCTAGGCTCATTGGACAACCCACGGCTCCAGCAACATCGAGCAATATCGTTACTTGTGGATCACAAGGTACTGGAGCAGGATTACAAAAATGGTTCGTGTTCCCGAGACTCACCTGGACACTTGGTTTGAAACCTGGAATTGGGCCTAAAAACACGTTATTTTGCAACGAGACGTTAGCCAGCTTAGGAAGGGAAGTTAGAGAAGCAGGAATTACTCCAGTAAAGCTATTATCACGAAGCTGAAGATCCACCAAATTACTACAAAGAGAAAGGTCAGGAATTGTCCCTGAAAACTTATTAACATGGATCCAAACCTGAGTTAACTGTTCCATAGAACCAAGAACATCAATCCCGCCTGAAAGCCCAGACTCTTGATTATTAAGTACCAAGTTTTGAATCCCAGACTTAGCGAGAGAATTCGGCAAGAACCCCGTAATATTATTGTATGAAAGCCTAAGATACTCCAAACTAGGGAATGAGCCAAAAATGTCTGGAATTTGACCAACGATATTAGCGTTGGACGCTGAAAAATCAGCCAAGGTTGGTGAGTCCGTCAAACTATCAGGAATTGTCCACGGAGGAAGACTAGGATTGTCGTCAATGCTAAAATGCTGCAAATTTGTCAGGCCGGAGAGGAATTTAGGAGGAACGGACGTAAAATTATTGGAATCAAGATGAACATCTTGAAGAGAAGGAAGGCCTGATAAAGAAGGTAACGAACCGGAAAAGCGATTCTTTTGGAGATTAAGGGTTTTAAGATTAGAAAGTTGATTAAGATCTGGTGGTAATTGACCTCCCAGAGATTTTGATATGAGGCTAATTGAAGAAACTCTGCCTGAAGAGTCACAGGAGACGCCTGACCATTTACAAACATTGGAACCTGACCAGCCAGCTGGCGTTGGTATAAGAGATTTAGCCAATTTGGCCATGATAGATGCATCATCGGCTGAGGCAACTGCTATGATGAGGAGGAAGAAGAGGAGGCGGCGGCAGCTGGGGAATTTGTGCCTTTTTTTGCCCATTGTCGCGTACCTTTCTCTTTTTCTCTCACCTCATTGTTCGGGCGATTAGGGTTTGTGAGAGAGGAGAAAGAAGACGAGGGTTTGGCTTTGCGTTGAATGCTTGAATTAAGGAAGAAAAGCAGAGAACGTATGGCATGGCGAGAGGTCGTTTATGGCAACACTTTCCATAATAGCTTTGGCCTTTTTGTTTTTCCTACTAATAAATAAAAACGGCGCCGTAACGTCAATTCTTTTCCCACCAAAAAGTTTAATTTGGGTACGTTGGTTGATGAGCAGGACTCATTGCTGACGTGGAAGTTAATGATTGGTCCTCTGGTTCTTCTATTACGTCAGAGATCTGTGGTGGGTTATTGTATTGTGGATCTTTCCACTCTACCCTTATATCATAATCATTACTGCAAGTGTGAAGAAACGGAATCGATTATGGAACTCGGCCGCACTTCAATTTTGCTTGTTTTTCTTCTTGTTACCATAGGTAAGAATGTATATTGATTTTTATATCAGATCTGTAAATGCCCTAAGTTTTCTCTTCAGCTCAAAATCAAACTTCGATTTCTATTTCCCAGCTACCGCTAAAAAGTCCGGCGATGTGACGGAATTGCAGATCGGTGTGAAGGTAAAACTTTTGGCATTTCTATTCTTCGATTCATCTTACTTATAACTGATTGAAGAATGAACTGTGTTTGATCAGGTATGTGGTTTCGTTTGTGTTTGAACTTGTACAATGAAACAACTCGACAATTAATTGGACTATTGTATTGCAAATTGCTAATATTTCCAATTTCTAAAGAATGAACCTCGCCATCTCTTGCTTCCGCCCTAGTTTTAGGTTGAAGGCATTTAAATGAAAAAGAAGAAAAGAGCATAATTTTAGATGGCAAATGTAATTTCGCTCAACATTCTGCTTTAGACTAGTGATTCCATGAAAATTGAATTATAAGTGCTCTATACTGTTACATCTGGCAGAGTTGTATAAGGCAATTCTGTATGTTGATTCATATCAATCAATCCGAAATTAATTCTAGGGAAGAGAGACCCATACAAATTAATCATGTGCCAGGAACCAGATTTGAACAGGTGACATGAGGATTTTCAGTCCTCTGCTTTACCAACCCACACAGAGAGGGGGAAGTTGTGGTCCCTTAATTGGTTAGAGTGAATCCCCTCACTAAGTGTCATTATGCATCAACTGTATTCTTAGTGAGCTGAGTTGATAAAAAAGCATTCTAGTCTCTTAGGAGTCGTTTGGTTTAAATACAAGTTATGCTGGGATAAGTTATGATGAGATTGTTTCTTATTGAGTATTTGGTTTGTTGCATTCAAAATAATATGCATTATATAAATTTTAAGAACAAATTATTTATTTACAAAGATACCCTTTATGAATGTGAAAAGTGATGTATAGAAAGAGTGGATATGTTTCTCATTTCCTACTTTATTCTAGGATTACTTTACCATCCAAGGGGAGGGATAACTTATCCCGGTACTAATTATAAGTCCCTGGATAAGTTATCCCGGACTTGCCAACCAAACAATAAATTAAGTGGCACTGTAATTTAATCCCGGTACCATGCGGTTTATCTTCACAACAGATGACCCCTTATTGTGGTTAGCTATGATGACATGGTGTATTTGACACAGAAAAATTGGTGAATAGCCTGTCTGTTACTCATCTCTTAAATTTCATACTTATCCCTCATTTAAATAAATATATTTTGTCATGCTATGGGATCCACAATTACGTGCTTGTCCCTCACAGAGTATTTTTTTCAACTGAATGTATTGGTAATCCAGCTTGAGATTAAATAACTTATTTGATGTGTCCATGAAATTGAGACCTACTTCTCCTTGAATGAAGTAGGGAAGATAGTTATCAAATCCTGTGCTGCAGCTTTCTGGAGAAAAGCATTATTTATTGATACCCATGAAATCTTAGTAACTAGTGGTTATCAAATGTTTCACCATTACGATGTTACACACTGCATTATAGAGTCATCAATCTTTTATGTTTCTCGATGTCAATAGTAATGCTTGTACATCTCCGTCATTTGGTGATTCTGTAGTCTAAACACTAACCTATTGTTTTCTTGGTGTTGCAGTTTAAGCCAAAATCTTGCAAACTTCAGGCTCACAAGGGTGATAGAGTCTCAGTACACTACAGTGTGAGTAGAAGTGCTTCTCTATTTTAACTATTTAGAAGCTCCTAATTATGGATGGAGGGAAAGTTACCCGTAAGAGTGAGGTGTTTCTAAGTTCTTGCGGTCCCTACTGGTAGATTAATTGATTATTGTGTTTACTCCTTTTAGGCAGTCCTTACTTACCTTTATCCAAGGAAAAACAGGCAATCCTTACTTTGATAACCGGAATTTTTTTGTCAATTATGTTGGAAAATTATATTTATGCATATTGGTTTGAGTATAAGAATGGGCAAGAGAGGAGAAAGTTTTCACTTGATTATTCAGATTTTATCCCCTTTTCATTTGCTTTTATTGATCTTCCTTGGTGAGCTTAGGGAAGTATGGATTTGTACCTTTACATTAGAGATACTGTCTTTTTCTGTTCCCTTCTCTTCCCTTTTTGTCGTATCTAGTTTATTCTGCTTATGGTTTTTGAGATGAGGTTTCCCAGGAAACAGTCTTTGTACCTCTATGAGGTAGTGGTTGCGTACATTCTACCCTCCCTAGACCCCACTTGTGGGATTCCACTGGGTATGTTGTTGTTGTTGATACTGTAACAATTCTAATTAAGGAGGAGCTTCTACTAGACATTTCCTATTCCTTTAACCGTAGTACTCTACATCATCCACCTCCCACAGTTAAGAAAATGTCATGTCACAAAGATAATCCTGTATCTAAATATAGTGTAACATAGACTGGAATAAAGTGAGTATGAAGGAAATGCCATGCGACAAAGAATTAGGGTGAGAGTTCTTTTGTTTTTAATGACAAGGGGAACCCATGGCCGCTACCCTTTTGGTGCGGAAAGGGTACTCCCGCTCCTATGCAATAACTTGTAAACCACATAGGAGAGGTAACCTACACTAGGCAAGCCCACGACGAGCTCGATCCAAAAGGAAAACCTCTTGCTTTCGCTAGCAAGGGATTTCGAACTTGAGACCTCCAACATGGAAGCCCCAAGCCCAAACCACTGGGCCACCCCAAAGGGTGAATCATGGTGAGAGCATTAGCTTTGGCATACTTGATGAAACAAACATGAAAGGGTTGCAGAGAAGGTCCTTGTAATTTTTAAGGAAGAGTCTAGTTGATTTATTTATTATTTATTATTTTCTTTTAGAATTGAAATTGCTCTTTGTTTAGCCGTTATTCTATATCTATTGTTTTCTTTTTTTATTTGGGGCGGATACATTTGAGCCGAGGGTTTTTTGGAAACAAACTTTTTATCTCTATGAGGTAAAGTCTACTTATGCTCTATCCTCCCCAGACCCTACTTTGTGGGATTTCACTGGGTATGTCGTTGTTGTCTGGTTGATTTAGTTTTCTTCAAACTAGAGGTACTGTTGATGTGATTCGCCCTATATCCTAATGCGCCTGCAGGGGAAACTTACAGATGGAACTGTATTTGATTCCAGCTATGAGAGGAATGACCCCATTGAATTTGAACTTGGAAGTGGTCAAGTGATTAAAGGTTTGTTTGTGATTCTTTTAACCAATGCCCATTCTACATTATTTATTCTTTTGTAATGCTTCGGAACTATGGCACATGTTATCGTTGTATTGGTGCATTTTCTGCTTTTTCTTTTTCTTCTTTGATGGTTTTCCTCTATGATAACTGGCTGCTGGTTTGAAAAGCAGATTAGGAGCTAGAATCTCAAAGAAAAGCCATTGAATTCTTGACAATTATAAGCAAGAAATTTGCATGCAGTAAATGGGTGTAATGCTTACAAAACAAAAGATGGCTTATTGTTTTTGTCTCTTGCTTTCAAGATGATTTTGTTTTTAATACTTTGTGGGAACTTGCAATTTGAATTTACTGTACACACCTTGGAGAGTAAACCTCTTTTCCATTTATATGTGTAAAAAGCTTTATAGTACACCAAAAATGTTCCAAAGGAATTCTTTCTTCACACCTAAGTAAAAAGTTGGAAAAGAGGAGCTTGGTTGATACTTTGCAAGAGAAAAGAAAAAGGCAAAAGAGTAGCATTATAAACACCACCATAAAAAGCGTGTGCCTCTTCAATGATATGAGATCTAGCATAAGTTCCTATAAGCTAGATTTATGTTTCCTATTCTGAATTCCCTTAATATGTAATTCGTTAAATATGATGCTTTTCACAGTCTATGGCGATATTTAATGACATAGATACAGAGAGATTTTGACGGACGTATATACAATGCTATAGTTTTGAAAGATGCATTATGTAAATGTTGGTGACCTATCCTAATAGGGTTACTTAACAAAAGAACAGAACAAGCTATATGATACTGAATTTCGCCGTGCAGGTTGGGATCAAGGACTTCTTGGAATGTGTGTAGGAGAGAAGCGAAAGTTGAAAATCCCTGCTAAACTTGGTTATGGAGAGAGTGGATCTCCACCAAAGATCCCAGGTAACATCAGCTCTTCTATAATAACACTTAGAAATTTTGATTAAAGCATTAGCTGAACCTATAGATTACAAGCATTAGACATTATACTTTGGTACCCTGGTCAACTAATTTTTCTGGTGTTTTTCTGATTCTGAGCAAATAGTTTTAATAGCCTCACTTCACTAGCCATAAATGTACTCTCTGTCTGGTGGCATTGCTTCCGTTCCACATAATAGATTGC
>DF368761.1:16293-31478 GCA_000787875.1 Solanum virginianum
ATATCTTATATATATAGGAAATTCTTGGTCAAGTGCACTTGATCCATACCATACACTTACACCAGTCAAGAGTTTTTGCAATTACTAGACAAGATGTTCAGGGCTCTAATGTAGTGGTTACAGGTATTATTTTAATTTTTTCATTTGATGCACATGCTATGATTGATCCAGGATCTACCTACTTCTTTATGTCCTCGTACTTTGCTATGAGGTTTTCTCAACAACCAGAGATGCTGAATCATCCTTTCTTTGTTGCAACTCATGTAGTAGATTCTCTGTTACTTGACTATATGTATCGTGATTGCCAGATTAAAGTTAAGGGTAGAGACACTTTAGCTAACTTAATTATACTTGACATGCTTAGGTTTGATGTGTTGATAGGTATGGATTGGTTATCTCTTTGCTATGCCACAGTAGATTGTCATGCAAAAATCATCACATTTGAGATGCTAAATGAGCCTATCTTTATACTAAAAGGAGGTCAAGTCCCAGAGGTTGGTAAGATTATATCTTTTATATTCAGAAAAGAAGTACCGATGCTCCTATTAGAAGGTGCGAGATGTTGGTTTGAGGAACTACACAGAGGGGTAGAGGTAGACCGAAGAAGTACTAGGGGGAGGTGATCAGACATGATATTGCGGAACTTGATCTCACTGAGGACATAACCCTAGATAGAAAGAAGTGAAGGTCAAAAATTAGAGTAGTAGGTTAATTGGTCGATAGGGTTAGGCAGTTATTTAGTCATGGGGTATAGTAGGGTAGAGGAGTAGTAGTGTTGTATAATATGTGTTGTAATTATTTATTGTTTTTGTGTTAATTGTATCGTATGTATATATTGTCATGTGCTTTGGCTATTAGTCATGTTTTTTCCTATTCTCTTTGTTTTACTTTTTGTCTATCTAGTTTATTCTGCCTATAGGTTTTTGAGATGAGGGATCCCAGGAAACAACCTCTCTACTTCTATGAGGTAGTGGTAAGGTCAGCGTACATTCTATCCTCCCCAGACCCCACTTGTGGGATTACACTAGGTATGTTGTTGTTGTTGTATTAAGGCTAAAAAATTACTCAGAAAGGACTGCATGGATCTCTTAGCTATGCTAAGGAAAATTAAAGAAGAAACTCTTAGCTTGGAAAAGATACCAGTGGTGAATAAATTTCCTGATGTATTCCCTGAGGATTTGCCAAGATTACCTCCTGAACAAGAAACAGAATTTGGTACTGATTTGGCTTCTGACATATTGCCAATATCTATACCTCTATATCGCATGACACCTATAGAGTTGAAGGAGCTAAAGTAACAATTGCAGGATTTGCTCGATAAGAGCTTCATTCGACCTAGTATATCCCCATGGGGCGCACCAGTATTATTTGCAAAGAAGAAAAATGGGTCTCTGAGAATGTGCATCGCCTACAGGCAGCTGAATAAGGTAACAATACATAATAAGTATCCTTTGCCTCGTATTGAGGATCTTTTTGATCAGTTGCAGGGGGTGCCCACTTCTCAAAGCTAGATCTTTGGTTTGGTTATCATTAACTTTGGATTAGGGAGGAAGATATTTATAAGATAGCATTTAGAACTCAATATGGGCACTATGAGTTTCTTGTGATTCCTTTCAGACTGACTAATACTCCAGCTGCATTAATGGACTTAATGAATAGGGTATTTTGGCCTTTCTTAGACAAGTTCGTGATAGTATTTATTGATGTTATTTTAATATATTCCCCTAGCCAAGAAGAACACAAGAATCATTTGAAGACTATGTTACAAACATTGCAAGGGCATAAGCTATATGTTAAGTTCTCAAAGTGTGAAATTTGGCTAGACTTGATAGCATTTCTAGGGCATATTGTATCCAAAGAGGGAATTGCGGTGGATTCCAAAAAGATAGAAGCTGTGCAAAAATGGCCAAGACTTACCTCACCTACTGAGATTCACAGCTTTTTAGATTTGGCAAGTTACTATAGGTGTTTTGTGTAGGATTTTTACAAGGTAGCAACCCCTTTGACCAAGCTAACATAGAAAAGGTGAAGTTTTAGTGGACAGAAAAATGTGAGCAGAGCTTTGAAAAACTCAAAGCATGTTTGACAACAATACCAATACTAGCCTTATCATCAAGCTCCGGAGGATTCATGGTGTTATATGATGCTTCTAGGGTGGGCTTAGGTCTTATACAAAATGCCTATGCTTCAAGGTAGTTGAAGAAGCATGAGTAGAACTATCCTACACGTGATTTGGAGATGGCCGCTGTGATATTGCTCTTAAAATTTGGAGGCATTATCTATATGGTGAAACTTGTTAGATGTATACTAACCATAAGAGCTTAAAGTATATTTTTCAGCAAAAAGATGTCAACCTTCTACAACGATAGTTGATGGAGTTACTAAAGGATTATGATTGTATTGTTCTATATCATCCTGGAAAAGCCAATGTTGTGGCCGATGCACTAAGTAGAAAATCTATGTGCAGTTTAGTGCATATAGCTCTTGAAAAGAGGCAATTAGTGAAAGATATGCAAAAACATGAGGGTGTTGGTATCAAGCTTAGTGTGGGAAATTCAGATACATTGCTAGCTTATGTGTAAGCCAGATCTTCATTAGCAGAGCATATACAATATGAGAATGAGCAGCTTTATGAATATAGAGATGAAGCTATAGTGGGTAAAAGTAAGGAATGATTATTCATGGTGATGGTATGCTTCAATTGGGTGATTGATTATATGTATCAGATATATGTGGGCTAAACGAGTCATTCTCGAGGAAGCTTACAACTCCAGATATACTATACACCCTGGTTCCACAAAAATGTACCATTATCTGAAGCAATTGTATTCGTGGGAAGGTATGAAGAAATATGTTGCTAACTTTGTTTCTAGTTGTTTGACATGTCAACAGGTTAAAGCTGAGCATTAGCGACCCGCAAGATTACTACAAGAGATGTAGATTCTTGAGTGGAAATGGGAAAGAGTAACTATAGATTTTGTGGTTGGTGTACCATGAACCTTGAGAGGTTATGACTCCATATGGGTGATTGTAGATCAATTAAAAAATCAACACACTTCTTACTAGTAAAGACTACTTTTAGTGGAGTGAGATATGCCCAAATATTTATGAATGAAATTGTTTGACTTCATGGACTCCCAATATCCATCATCTCTGACAGAGGGTCACAGTTCACTTCATGCTTTTAGAGATCTTTTCAAGAAGCACTAGGTAAACTTCATAGATTCCCAATATTCATCATCTCTGACAAAGGGTCACAATTCACTTCACGCTTCTGGAGATCTTTTCAAGAAGCACTGGGTACATGAGTAGATCTCAGTACTGCATTTTACCCATAGATGGATGGCATTTAAAGCATACTATACAAATCCTAAAGGATATGTTAAGGTCTTGCATTCTTGATTTTGGAGGTAATTGGTATACCTACTTGTTGCTAGTTGAATTCGCTTACAACGATAGCTTTCAGTCTAGCATTCAGATGGATCCATATGAAGCCTTGTATGGTACACAATGTTGTTCTCCTATAGGGTGGTTCGAGGTTGGAGAGGCTAAAGTGTTAGGACCAGACTTAGTTCATGAAGGCATAGACAAGGTCCAGTTAATCAGAAGGAGGTTGCTCACTGCTCAAAGCAAACAAAATCATATGCAGATAAGAGGAGAAAAGATTTAGTGTTTGCAGTTGCGGCTAAAGTTTTTCTATGAGTCTCTCCTATGAAAAGGGTAGTGCGATTTGGTAAAACAAGTAAGTTGAGCCCGAGGTATGTAGGATCGTATAAGATATATGACTAAACAGGAGGAATGGCATATCATTTGGCACTCCATCATGAGATGTCCTTTATCCATCCTGGGTTTTATGTCTCTATGTTAAGGAAGTATGTACTAGACTCCTCTTACATACTTGAAACACCGACTATACAGATTGATGAGAATTTAAAGTACTGTCATGACCCAATTTAGGATCATGACCAGCGCTAACGGCAAGAATTCCAAAGCAAGCCTCCTAGAATTCTGCAGAAAATCGGGCAGAGTTTCCCCTGTTTTTAAGCCTATCCAAAATTTGTACCTGTCCCAAAATTCAACAGCACAACAACTAAATATCCAAATCAAGTCACTATATCAATAACTAATCTAATCTCCACACAGTAATACAAAGCCATCTCCAACAATAGGAATAAACTTAAACTCAGTCACATATCTAGAATAAACGAATGAATATCCATGACTCAAAATAAAGGAATGATTATGGAGCAACTCTTTAAGAATTTCAAGAAGGGTCTATAACAAAATACGCTTGGTTCCCACATGAACAAGAGCGAGGCTCACGATGAAATGAACTTGCTACCTTTAGCTAACTAAATCCTCGTCAAAATACTGGTATTCTCTGAAAAAAATTAGCAGGGATTGAGATGCTTGTTCAGTGAGTAATAATAATAACTACAACCATTTTAATAAAGTACAAGTCAAAAAATATGCTAGTATAATCATCAAAATTATGTAATAAATGCTCTTTCAAGAATCAATAGTCAAAATCCATCTTGTTATCTCATATAAGCAATTCAACTTAGCTATTCAGAAATAAACTCGGTAAAACACTTTTATATCAAATCATATACATATATTTGGGAGGTTTCCAAGAATAAATCATGGAATCAGTAATCGGTATGTCTATCTTCATAAAAGAATAGATGATAACTGTAACTTTCATATCGGTAAATCTCTACTCGAGGGTTATCAATAACGGTATGCTAGTTCTACCTTTCCACTAGCGAGGGCTCTATCTGTAATTGGTAATACAAGGCGCACTAAGTCTAACAAACTCGCCGTTACCTACAAGATTCATCAATGTCTACTCCCATTAAAACTTTTCTTTATAAACCATATAAGCTTTTCCAAAGCAGTATAAGGCATGTAAATCATGTAATCATCTCATGTCAAAATTTAATGAAAAACACATATAAAAGTACTTATATCTCAAGTAAATGTCAAATCCTTCCAATAACGGTAATCATCTTAATTTTAATATACTTGTCTTATAAAATACAAATAACTATTTCGGTATCATATCAAGTAAAACGACTTGTCCTATATGCAAATTCAAATCATCAATAGAAATTCACTTTATAAATCATGTAAAAATCATGAAAACTTATAAAACACAAATTGGGGTTAAGATTACTTCTCATAGTACTCGTATCAAAATACCAAACTTGTCACCTCAAGTAATCTGTAAGACTTTCTTTAGTTAATCTATATTCATATCATAAAATCTCACGTTACTTTCTTTGTTTAAGCTAAGTTCATACTAACTTTAGAAATTTCCAATCCCTTTTAGGATTTTTTTAATTTTCTATCCATTTGATGATATACAATGTAATACCCAAACCGTGAGTAATCCAATTGGTGCAATAATCTAATGATTTATTTTGGCTATCTTAACCATCTTGTTCATCCAAGATTCGGTAATCTAAACTATTCTTGTTGTGCAATTATCCATCCCTTGTCACTAAATTTCAACACACAAAGTAAATTACCTAGACTAATAACTTTAGTAAGGCTGTAGCAGAATCTTAAAATAAGGATTTACTTCTCATTATGAGAATTTCACAATCTCTTATCTCTTTAACTCATAATTTTTCTTAAACCCTAAACCCCAAATTCATAGCCATTAATACACATTAACTCTATTACAAACTTTAGCATTTACGTTTCTCTTCTTAGTCTCAGCGACCAGTTTGCAACTTCCTCTTTATTTATATATTTTTTAGTTTGTGGGTTTCTTATGAGATGTAGCTTTGCTGCTAATCCCACCCTTTCTCCTTTTAATTTATTTTTAAAATCTAGTCCCCTTTTTTTCTAAGAAAAAAGACAAATATGCCCTTCAAAGGCAAGGTTATTATATTCTCCCCACCTTTTAAGAAATTCGGTCCCCGAATTTAAATAAGTGCATACCTTCAGTCTGAAATAAATGCAGATATTTGAGTCGCATATCATTCTCTGACTCCTAAGTAGCTTCCTGAATGGTATGATTTCTCTATAAAAACTTTACGGATACAATTTCTTTTGACCGTAGCCTTCTTACTTATCTATCAATAATAGTCAGTGGTTCCTCTTCATACGTTAGATTCTCATCAATCTATATAGTTGGTGTTTCAAGTACGTGAGATGAATCAGGTACATACTTCCTTAGCATAGAGATATGAAACACTGGGTGGATAAAAGACAACTTATGAGGGAGTGCCAAATGATATACCACTCCTCTTATTTAGTCAAGTATTTCATACGGTCCTATATGCCTTGAGCTCAACTTACCTCTTTTCCTAAACTGCATTACCCCTTTTATAGGAGAGACTCGTAGGAAAAATTTATCCCAAACTGCAAATATTAAATCTCTTCTACTCTTATCTGCATATGACTTTTGTCTGCTTTGAGCAGTGAGCAACCTCTGTCTGATTAACTGGACCTTGTCCATGGCTTCTTGAATCAAGTTTGGTTCTAACACCTTAGCCTTCCCAACCTTGAACCACCCTATAGGAGAACGACATTGCCTACCATACAAAGCTTCATATGGATCCATCTAAATGCTAGACTGGAAGCTATTATTGTAAGCGAATTTAGCTAATGGCAAGTAGCTATCCCAAGTACCTTCAAAATAAAAAATGCAACCCCTCAACATATCCTCTAGGATTTGTATAGTACGCTCCAACTGTCCATCCATCTATGGGTGAAATGCAGTATTGAGATCTACTCATGTACCCAGTTCCTCTTAGGAAGATCTCCAAAAGCGTGAAGTGAATTCTGACCCTCTATCAGAGATGATGGATATTGGGACTCCATGAAGTCGAACAATTTTATTCATAAATATCTGGGCATATCTCACTCCACTAAGAGTAGTCTTTACTGATAAGAAGTGTGCTAATTTTGTTAATCGATCTACAATCACCTATTTAGAGTTATAACCTCTCAGGTTTTGTGGTAGACCAACCACAAAATCCATAGTAACTCTTTCTCATTTCCACTCAGGAATTTGCATCTCTTGTAGCAATCCTGCAAGTTGCTGATGCTCAGCTTTAACCTATTGATATGTCAAACAATTAAAAACAAAGTTAGCAATATCTTTCTTCATACCTTCTCACCAATACAACTTCAGATCATGGTATATTTTTGTGGAACCAGGGTGTATAGTATATCTAGAGTTGTGAGCTTCCTCGAGAATGACTCATCTTAGCCCATCTATGACTGGTACACATAATTGATCACCCCATCGAAACATACCATCATAATTATTTTCTTACTTTTACTAGCTATAACTTTATCTTGATATTTACAGTGGTGCTCATCCTCATAATGAGTAGCTTCTATGCGCTCCACTAATGAAGATCTGGCTTGCACATAAGCTAGTAATGTTTCTGAATTTCCCACACTAGGGTTGACACCTGTACCCTCAAGTTTTTGCATATCTTTCACTAATTACCCTTTTTCAGGATCTATATGCGCTAAACAGCCTATTGATTTTCTGCTCAGTGTATCAACCACAACATTGGCTTTTTCAGGATGATATAGAATAATGTAATCATAATCCTTCCGTAACTCCATCCACCCTCATTGTTGAAGGTTTAGAATTGAAAAATATACTTTAAGCTCTTATGGTTAGTATATATCTCATAAGTTTCACCATATAGATAATGCTTCCAAATTTTAAAAGCAAATATCGTAGCGGCCATCTCCAAATCATGTGTAGGATAGTTATATTCATGCTTCTCTAACTGTCTTGAAGTATAGGCAATAACGCGACCATGTTGCATATGAACACATCCTAAGCCTACCCAAGAAGCATCATAAAACACTGTGAGTCCTCCAGAATCTGATGGTAAGGCTAGTATTGGTGTTGTTGTCAAATATGTTTTGAGTTTTTCAAAGCTCTAGCCACATTCTTCTGTCTACAAGAACTTCACCTTTTTCTATGTTTACTTGGTCAAAAAAGCTGCTCTTCATGAAAAATCCTGCATAAAATGCCTATAACAACTTGCTAAACCCCAAAAGCTACGAATCCCTGTATGTGAGGTAGGACTAGGCCATTTTTGCACGACTGCTACTTTTCTAAAATCCACCATAATTCCATCTTTGGATACAACATGCCCCAGAAATGCTAGTGAGTCTAGCAAAAATTCACACTTTGTGAACTTAGCATATAGCTTGTGTTCTCGTAATGTTCGTAAGATAGTTATCAGATTATTCTTGTGTTCTTCTTTTCTAAAGAATATATGAGAATATCATAAATAAACACTATCACGAACTTGTCCAAAAAGGGCCTGAACACCCTATTCATTAAGTCCATGAATGCAGCTAGATCATCGGTCAGTCCGAAAGGAATTACAAGAAACATAGTGCCCATATCCAATTCTGAATGTTATCTTAGAAATATCTTCCTTCTTGATCCAAAGTTGATGATAATCGGATCGAAGATCTATCTTTGAAAAGTGGGCAGCTCCCAACAATTGATCAAAGTGATCCTCTATATGAGGTAAAGCATACTTATTATGTACTGTTACCTTATTCAGTTATCTTTAGTAGATGCACATTCTCAAAGATCCATCTTTCTTCTTTACAAACAATACTGTTATGCCCTATAAGGATATACTAGGTCAGATGAAGCTCTTATCGAGCAAATCCTCCAATTGTTGCTTTAGCTCCTTTAACTCTACTGGTGCCACGCGATATAGAGGTATATATATTGGCAATGTGTCAGGAGCTAAATCAATACCAAAGTCTATTTCTAGTACAGGAGGTAATCCTGATAAATTGTTAGGGAATACATCAGGAAATTCATTCACCACTGGTATCTTTTCCAAGCTAAGAATTTCTTCTTTAGTGTACCTTACCATAGCTAAGAGACTTATGCAGCATTTACTGAGTAATTTTTGAGCCTTAATAAGAGATATAATCTTACCAACCTCTGGGACTTAACCTCCTTTTAGTATAAAGATAGGCTCATTTGGCATATCAAATCTGACGATTTTCACATGACAATCTACTATAGCATAGTAAGGAGATAACTAATCCATACCCATCAACACATCAAAGTCAATCATGTCAAGTATAATTAAGGTAGCTAAAGTATCTCTACCCTTAACTTTAATCTGATAATTATGGTACACGTATTCAACTCACAGAGAATCTCCTATAAGTATAGCAATAAGGAAAGGATGATTCAGCATCTCTGGCTGTCGAGCAAACCTCAAAGCAAAGTACGAGGAAACATAGGTGTAGGTAGATCCTAGATCAATCAAAGCATGTGCATCGAATGAACAAACTAAAATAATACCTGTACCCACTGCATTGGAGCCCTGAACATCCTGTCTAGTAAGTGTAAAAACTCTTGACTGGCCTCTACCCATATTTCCCCATACTTGATTTGCAGCAATACGATCTTCGACACCTCATTATCTTTTTCCTATGCTAGTAGTACCTGAAGTATTATGAGTAGTCTGAGTAGGTGTAGTCATCTAAATAGAGTTATGGTTTGAGTTTTTTGGAGGTAGAGGACAATCTCTAAGGCGATGCCCTAACTGACCACATTGAAAGCACCCTCCAGTTAAAACATGACACTAGCCTGCATGTGATCTGCCACAAGTATGATAGGATGGAGTAGTGGCATACATTTGACTAGAATATCGATGTCCCTGTGATGAAGGTTATCCCTGAACACCCTATCCCTGATGTGGTCTGTATGTGGATTGTGAAACTATATCCATCCCTGCCTGAGATCCCTAATGTTGTCTTCTCTGACTTCCTACTTTATGATTTGCACCATAGTCACCACCAAGAGATCCCTTTGTCTTGGCCTTCTTTCGAGCATTAAAGGTTGCACGATCCTCATGACCTTTGTCTTTAATCATTCTTGCTAAATCAACTATCTCTGAATATTTCACCTTCTTTATATTTGGAGCTACTGTAGTGTATAGACGAGCAACCAGTCCATTAATAAATCTTTGAACTCTAGCTTCTTCAGTTGGCACTAAGCAAGGAGCTATTTTGCCAATTTATAGAATTTGGTATTATAGGTTGACACATCCATATCTAGAGTCTGTACTAATCTCTCAAACTGACTTGTATATTTCTGCCTCTGACTTTCAAGAAGGAAGTAATCTATTTATAATTTAGTAAACTCAACCCATTTTAGTGGTGCTGCTCCCGCAGGCTAACCTAGCAATAAGATTTCATACAATGTGTTCGCCATATATTCTAGTTTGCATGATGCAAGCTCTACAACCCTCTCACTAGAGCATCCTAGCACTCATAGTCCCTTGAAAGTCCTTTCTACGAAACTTTGCGAATCAGTCGAACTGTCAGAACCTGTGAACTTTTGTGATTTCAGCTTTAAAAATTCCTGCAATGATACCTCTTTATTCCTAAATGCATAAATCTGTAAGGGTGTCTGAGGTGGTGCCTGTGTTTGAGCAGATAAAATAGTATGCTAACTATCCTCTCTTGTCTGTCCATTCGGTCAACCAACCCCTCTATAACTCTCTGCATCGTAGTAGCATCATCTTATGATGGAGGAGGTAGAGTTGCACTCTTTTCATGAGTTGCCTCTCTTGTAATTCTCGAAGTGATGTTGTGGTTTCTTGTGGTGGCACTACGACCCCTACCTTGACTAGCTCTATGAGCTCCACCCTTTCGCCTAGTTGAAGAAGTAGGAAACCTAGTAGAGGTGTCATTAGGTGTTTGAGGAACACATGTTTTTGCCCTATTATTAGATAATCGAGTGCGAGCCATCTGATAAACAAAACAAATACTGTTAGATTATAATTTCCCTAAACATGATACACATAAGTAGGAATAAGAAATGAGGACAAAAAACATCCTATAATGTCCTCGCAGTATCACGATTATAGAAATGGCTGGCTGCATAACTATAATTGAGATTCTACTACTAACATATGCTCCATAGTCATAGGAATAACCTAGGCCTGATATGAACTTTGTCACAACCTAATTTAGGATCATCACCAACACTAAGGGGAAGAATCCCAAAGCAAGCCTCCTAGAATTCTGCAGAAAATTGGGTAGACGTTCCCTTGTTTTTAAGCCTATCAAAAATTTGTACCTCTTCAAAAATTCAGCAAAACAACAACTAAATAATCAAATCAAGTCACTATATCAATAACCAATCTAATCTCCACACAATAATACCAACTCATCTCCAACAATAGGAATAAACTTAAACTCAGTCACATGTCTAGAATAAACGAATAAATATCCACGACTCTAAATAACGAAATGATTATGGAGCAACTCTTTAAGAATTTCAAGAATGGTCCATAACAAAATAAGCTTGGTTCCCACACGAACAAGAGCGAGGCTCACCATGAAATCAACTTGCTACCTTTAGCTAACTAAATCCTCTCTAAAATTGCCTGTATTCTCTGAAAAAATTAGCGGGGAGTGAGATGCTAGCTCAGTGAGTAATAATAATAACCCCAACGGTTTTAATAAGGGACAAGTCAAAAAATATGCTAGTATAATCTTCAAATTAGGGGTTTCAGGTTTAAGAAAATTAAGAGTTAAATAGATAAGAGATTGTGAAATTCTCATAATTAGAAGTAAATCCTTGTTTTATCTTCTACTACTGCCTTACAAAAGTTCTTAGGCTAAGTAATTTACTTTGGGTGTAGAAATTTAGTGACAAGGGATGAGAAATTGCACAGCAATAATAGTTTTAGATTATTGAATTTTGGATGAACAAGATGGTTAAGAGAGCCAAAAAAATCATTAGTTTATTGCACCAATTAGATTACTCATGGTTTGAATATTATATTGTATATCATCAAATGGATAGAAAATAGAAAATCCCAAAAGGTATTGAGAATTTTTAAAGTTAGTATGAACTTAGCTTGAACAAAGGAAGTAACGTGAAATTTTATGATATGAATATAGATTGACCGAAGAAAGTCTTATGGATTACTTGAGGTGACAAGTTTGGTACTTCTACATGAGTATTGTGAGTAGTAATCTTAACCTCAATTTGTATTTTATAATTTTCATGATTTTTACATGATTTATAAAGTGAATTGCTATTGGATGATTTGAATTTTCATATGGGACAAGTGGTTTTACTTGATATGATACTGAAATAGTTATATGTATTTTATCAAACAAGTATATTGAAATTGAGATGATTACCATTATTGAAAGAATTTGACATTTACTTGAGATATAAGTACTTTTACATATGTTTTTCATTAAGTTCTGACATGATATGATTACAAGATTGACATGCCTTGTACTGCTTTGGAAAAGCTTATATGGTTTGTAGACATTGATAAATCCTGTAGCTAATGCCAGGTTTGTTAGACCTGGCACACCTTTTATTTACCGATTATAGATTGAGCCAACACTAGTGGGAGGGTAGAACTAGCATACTGTTACCGATAACCCTCGAGTAGGAATTTACTGATATGAAAGTTACAGTTATTATCTATTCTTTTAAGAAGATAGACATAGCGATTATCAATTATATGCTTCATTCTTAAAACCTCCCATATATATGTATATGATTTGATATTAAAGTGTTTTACCGACTTTATTTCTTAATAGCTAAGTTGAATTGCTTATATGAGACAACAAGATGAATTTTGACTATTGATTTTTGAAAGTGCATTTATTACATTATTTTGATGATTATACTAGCATATTTTCTGACTTGTCCCTCATTAAAAAAAGTTGTGGTTATTATTATTACTCACTGAGCTAGCATCTCACTCCTCGCTATTTCTTTCTTTTTAGAGAATACAGGTGATATTGGCGAGGATTTAGTTAGCTAAAGGTAGCAAATTGATTCTGTGATGAGCCCCACACTTGCTCTCATGGGAAACGAGTTATTCATTATTATTGACCCTTTTTTTTTTAATTCTTAGAGTCGCTCCATAGTCATTTATTTTGTTAGAGCCATGAAAACTCTTTTGTCATCTTAGATGTATGATAAATTTTGAGTTTCTCCCTATTGTTGGAGATGAGTTAGTATTTTACTTAGAGAATAGACTTAAAATTTATATGGTATCTTATTTGAATATTTTGAAGATGTGTTGTTGATTGTGAGACAGGTTAAAATTTTTGGATAGGTGTAACACCCCATAATATTACCGAAATACCCCAAAACATAATTGTGCACATAATGCATCTTTCAAAGGCCCTATGGGAGATTCGAGTTCAGATTTGTTATCAGTGCAGAAAATCAATTGGGATAATGATCTCGACCTAATTTTAGAGCAACTAGGTCAAAACATAACTTTTAAAAGTTTGACAAAAAAAAGTGAGGGTGCGCGACAAGGCCGCGACGCAGACCCATCGCGAACCCAAACTTATGTTTTTTCTTCAATTTTTGATGGAGTTCAAAATTTTCAAAAATACACTAGTGCGCAATGGGTCCGCATCACGGACCAGTGTGATTTTGGTGATGAATATTTTGTTTAAATTTGAGAAGGGTATTTTAGGTATTCCCAACCTATTTTAATACCCCAAAACATATTTTTAAGCTTGATTTTGTACAAAAGGGTTTTTAAAAACCTATTACCTTCAAGTTTAAAATGTAAGTTCCTGAGAGAGATAGCAAGGGAGAGCCTAAAGATTTCTAAGTTTGAGTTCAATTCTTGTTGAACCATAGTAAAATCTTCATCCCAGGTATGTAAAGGCTACCTAGAACATGAGATTGTTCTCCCATGTGCCCCTTGATTGGTCTAAGAAAATTAAGAGTTAAATAGATAAGAGATTGTGAAATTCTCATAATTAGAAGTAAATCCTTGTTTTATCTTCTACTACTGCCTTACAAAAGTGAACAATTGATAGTTAATGGGTCTTGTGTTATAATGTTTGAATGTTATTTTGAAAATCTTATCTAAATTCTATGTATTTTCTTAAATTAATAATCATCCCGCTACGAATTTACTGTCTACATGTATTATTGTACAAGAATGTATCTACCCTTTATAAATTTCTTGTTAAAGACTTCAAGAATGAACATAGGGTTAATGTTTAGAGCCTTGCCTGTCTGAGTGTGTTGAATTTTGTGGTCTATGTCCTGAGATGAGTGTATTGTGGCTGAAGTTGGTTAAATTAGTATCCTTAAAGATTGAATGAGATTAAGATAGAGTTGGAAAGGATGATTCTGGTCCTTGAGTTGATAGAAGGTCAGATGAAATGAGGTCCTTATCTGAGGAAGGTTGGTTGTATAACTATCTTGATGTTGATAGACTTATGAGCATGTCGAGTCCTCGGAGGAGTATTAGCACCAAAATGGGTAAGCATGAGTCTGACTTGCGCTCATTAATTACGTGGCCAGAATAGGAGAGGATTGGACCATGAAAGAGGATGTTTCCTTTGTCCCGCAAAGGACTTGATAGACTTCTTTTGGGATCCCCAATAAACTCGTCCTTTACCCCAGCAAGGTACTAGGCAGATGTGGCAATGACATCTCTTCATTGTATTATCACTAACTCATAGGTAGTGGTTGTCGATTGTAGAAACTCTCAGATAGGTTTCATATCGATAGCACTCTGAGGATGATGTGATAGTATGATGTCTTAAGGGATGCGATATGATAGAGTCCTATTCCTTACTTCGAGTTGAGATTGAGTGAGTAATGGACTGATGTCATTTTATACTGTCTTGCCTATATTATTTACTTTAGCCCATTTTATATATAGTACATTCCACGTACTAATGCATTTTTGGCGCTGCATCATTTTATGATGCAGATTTTGTAGATAGAGGACTTCAGCAAGCGAATCATTAAGGTTTAGAGTTCTTGATTTCAGACTTGGTGAGTCCTCTCCTACCTATGGAGGTCATCTTTACTTGCTTTCATTTCTTTGAGTTCTTTTATTAGACTGTGGTAGCCATGGCCTGTCATGGTACCTTCTTAAATAGTAGCTATAGAGGCTTCATAGACATAAACGTATGATGGCTGATGTTGGGGGTTCTTTTCCCCTTTTTGTTCCTTTATATTGAGGTTGTTTCCATTGTTCTTAGCATATACATATATAGTGATTGTGATAGTCTTGTAGCCCACCAATAGTCAGATTTCTCTTTGTTATCTGCCAATAAATTGTTGATAGAACTAGTGTGATAGGACTAGGTGGTTCGCTTGGGGACTAGCAATAGTCTTCGAGTGCCATTTATATCTAGGT